>SZWC01005518.1:54517-66122 GCA_023375785.1 Penium margaritaceum
GGGGGCGGAGATAATTTTGATACTTGTATTCTGAGGGTCTTTCTTCATTTTTATGTTTTCACACATGTAGTAAATTTCTTTTTTGGGTGAATATGAAAGTGTTTCTACAATCTGATGTACTTTATGAATCATTTACATATTAGCTTTAGAACTGCTAACAAAAATGTCTTGATATCAGTGCATGCATTCTCCAAATTGTTTCATTGATTTTCTGAAATTGCATTTATTGGGCATTCACCTCATTTTTAATGGAAACTGGGGCAGCCCTCAGAAAGGTCATCGGGCTGACCAAGAGCCGCCTAGGCGGGACTAACTGTTTTTGAGAGCGAGTTGTAGGTTGCACAAACAGAAATTACGGAAGCAAATGTAGGTTTGCAAAGAATGAAAATGTCTAAAGCGACTCTTGATTGAGAAATTACATTAGCACAGCGTTCTAACAAGCCTAAGTACGCCTCATTTGGCACATGGAGCTGGAAGAACCACTCTCTCAAAGTTCACATCCTAGCACACTTATAGCCTAGCGGGATGAGCGGCAATCACACTCTCACACAAGAGATTTACCATCCCTTCCATGTGCACGACCAGTAACTTTGGTGGGGACCTTCTTTGAAGCTCTTTGAAGGTCCTCCTGCCGCCTTTCTACCTTAACGGCCGCTCCAAACCTCCGTGGCCAATAATTGTGGCCGTCATTGGTGCTGGTAGTGCAGGAGCCGTCACTTGAACCGGACCCATTGCCACCAAACCTTGAAAATCCATATCTTCCTCAAACGGACTCCGAATCAAGTTCCGTTAAGTGCTACAGAACCAGCAGAGCATCCTCTGTTCACTCTTATGACCTCATGGTATTAATCGAGCAACCCACTTTGGTCACTTTTTTTGGCACCCCATATCCAACATTCTTTGACATTGCAAAGATAAAAATCACACAAGTCCACACTCTCCCCTCAGCTGCTGAACGCGGTGCGCTGCGAGCGGCTTGGTCAGGAAGTCTGCCAGCATTATGCTTGAAGGGCAGAACTTGATCTGCACCACCTACTTTGCCATGAGTTTGCGGATGAAGTGATATTGCAAGTCAATGTGCTTGGTGCGGGCGTGAAACTCTGCGTTCGCGGTCAGAGCAATGGCGCTCATGTTGTCATTGTAGATTGTAGTCGCTTTGGTTTGCAGCTGTCCAAAGCTTGCCAACAGCTCACGCAGCGACGCGGCTTCCTTTGCTGCTTCACTCAAAGCAATGTATTCGGCTTCGGTGGAGGAGAGGGCGACACACTCTTGCTTCTTGCTCCTCAAACTGATTGTACCTCCACCGAGTACAAACACGAACCCACTGGTCAACCTCCTTGTGTCCAGGTCACCTCCCCAATCTGCATCACTGTAGCGGATGAGGATGGGGCTGTTGTTGCCATTGAAGGTGAGGCAAAGGCTGCTGCTATTGTCAAGGTAGCGCAGCACGCCCTTGACCGCCTCCCAATGCAGCATGCCCAGATTTGCACAAAAATTGCTCAGCACTCCCACTACTTGGCAAATGTCAAGGCGTGTGCGGAAAGCTGCGTACATGAGGCTCCCAATTGCTGCTAGGTATGGCACTGCTTCCATGTGGCTGCTCTCTTACATGCCGCGGGGAGTCTGCGTCTTGCTCAGCTTTACTCCCACTACTAGTGGTGTTGCGGCCTTGCGCGCTCCTGCCATGTCGAAGCCCTTGATGATGTCGCTCACGTAGGTGCTATGTGACAATTCAAAAGTAAGCTACTGCCAGTTGCGCTTGACGATAAGGCCAAGGTAGTAGCTGAGCTCTCCCATGGTTTTGATGTCAAACCTGGCAGCAAGGGACTAATGGACATCGTCCAAAAGAGACTTGGAGTCAGATGCAATAAGCTGATCATCAACATAGAGCAAGATGATGACCTGGCTTGCCTCTAGCGTGCGCCCATAGACTACATGGTCAGCTTCACTACGCACAATGCCAAGGCCGGCCAGCTGCTCATCCATCTTGTGGTACCATGCTTGCGGGGCTTGCTTCAGGCCATAGAGGGCCTTCACAAGCTTGCACACCAAATCCTCCTTTCTCTCCACCACATAACCGTCCGACTGCTCCATGTACACATCCTCCTCGAGGTCACCATTTAGAAATGCACACGTCACATCCATTTGGTACGCCTCCTAGTCCATATCAGCAGCAAGAGCGAGGATCGCTTGGATGGATGGGAACTTTGCGACGGGTGCAAATATCTCATTGTAATCCACACTGTCAGTCTGTGCATACCCCTTTGCAACCTTACCATCTGCACCATGCTTGCGCCTGAAGATCCACCGGCATCCGATCACCCGGCTGCCACGTGGAGCTTCCTCAAGGGTCCAGGTGCTATTCTTCATGAGCGCACCATACTCCTCGTCTGTTGTGGCACGCCAATCTGTCGCCTGCGCACTACACATGGCTTTAGCAATTGTTGCTTGGTAATGGGTGACTGTGAGGAAGAGAAGCGGGAGGTAAGAAGACTCCGTTGGTGGTGGAACGGTCCACAGGTTCACCAACTCCTTCAGTGGCCTTTGTTTGCTTGTGAGGCGCTCGGATCACCTCAGCAGCTCCCCACTATCCTTTGCACCTTTGTTGAGGCATGAAGATCTTCGTGGAAACTGTTGTATGTTGCTTTGTTGTTCCTCCTCATCAATTTTGAGTGCTAGCTCCTTCTCCTTCTCAGCTCCCTCCACCTTCTTGATGCTACTGCTGTCGCCGCCATCGTATGCATCGTCTTCTTCTGATATCGAAACATATTTAAGTGAAACTGCAGAAATAGAGCTCCAAGTCTAGCCCTTCACATCCTCTTGAAAGACCACGTCATTGCTCCACATGATCTTGTGTGGAGCAAGGTTGTAGAGGCGGTATTGCATGGTCTTGTAGCCAAGGAAGGCGGCCTTCACTGACTTTTTGTTTAGCTTGTTACGGCTGCCGGTAGGCACGTGGACAAATGCGCCACACCCAAAGACTTTGAGGTGTGTTTTTGTTTACTTGCATCCCATCCACGCCTCCTCCAGTGTCATCAACGGCACAATGGACGTGGGACTCCGGTTTTCCAGGTACGCGATAGTGTTGACCACTTATGCCTGGAAGGTTGGTTGGAGCTCTGTGTCTTTGAGAAAGGTGCGAACACAATCCATGACTGTGCGGTTTACGTGTTCAACCACGTCTTTTAGCTGCGGTGTTCTAGGTGGGGTCACCTCGTGCTTGATCCCGCGATGCTTGAGGAAGGTGCGAAAGTTGTTGGAGAGGTACTTTCCTCCACCATCAGTGTGAAACACCTCCAACCGCCTGTCATTTTGTGAAGCAGCAATCCACACCTTGAAACCATCAAAACACTCATCCTTGCCAGCTAAGAAGGACACCCATGTCTTCCTTGACTTTTCATCAATGAACGTGACAAATTAAAACTTGCCGGACAGCGACTGTGACGGCAGAGGACCGCAAAAATCAAAGTGAACGAGCGAGAGAAGCTCAGCTGCCCCCTTCCCTTCCCCGGTGAATGGAGCGCAGACTTGCTTCTCTTCAATGCAACTCTCACAAGCCGATGCAACAGGATACTTCACCCCCTTGAGCTTAAGGCCAATAACTATTTGTTGCATGAAGATGATGGCACCAAAGTCGAGGTGCCCAAGCCAGCGATGCCACAGGCTGATGTTGTGTTTTCCCTCTCTAACCGCCAACGATGAGTCGGCTTCCTTCTCTAACGCTATGTAGAGGCGGTAAAGACCATCCTCCTTGTTTCCTTTTGCAAGCACATGGCCTGCACGGGCAAAGATGGTGCAGCCACCATTCTAAGCAAACGTGCATGCCTTTGAAGATGAGGGATGAGACAAAGAGGAGGTTAGGTACCAGCTTCGGAACAGGGAGCACCCTCTTCACACAACGCTCCCCGTGCTTACCCTTAAAAGAAGCACAAAACACAATCTCACCGTCCCCAACCTTCATGTGCACATGATTGTCCCCCATGTACACCTGACGAGGCTCGATGACTGTGTAGACGACGAACCACTCCCGATGTCATGTGTCGCTTGGCTCTTGAGTCGATGATCCAAAACAAGACGGTGTTGTCAAAGACGTGTAAGACCCCGATGGTGGTCACAAATCCGCTCTCCCAATCTGTTGCGTTCGCGGAAGCGTCGCAATACTTTCGAGCTCCCACTCCAGCCGCAAGGTCGGCCTTCTTCTTCCGGCATTCGTGCACCTAATGGCATTTTCTTGTAGTAGTGGCAGTTCCCCTTCTTCTTCCCTCCTCCGCCATTGCCCTTGGTTGTTGTAGCATCACCCCCATGACCGGCGTTGGTGATGAGGGCAACGTTCAGTCTGCTTCTGCCCTCCTCTCCCTTGCCTTGCTCCTCCTCAAACAGCAGGCTCTCCTCCATATTGTTGAGGGAGAGCTTGTCGCCGCACTGGTATAGGGCGACAATGAGAGACGTGTAACTGCAAGGAAGGCCAGAGAGGATGGGTAGCATGACCACACACTCCTTGACAGGGTCCTCAATCGTAGCAAGCTGGTCAGAGAGAGACTTCACCATGTCAATCATAGATCCAGACTCATCCATTTTCATAGTGTGAAAGTGACGACACAACTGTATGTTCATGACGGTTGACTTGAAAGCATAAGTGGACTCAAGATTTTTCAAAACATCTTTTGGCGTGAGGATGCCATGAACAAGGAGTTTTCGCCGTTTGGCAAGGTGGAGGTAGATGGTTGCAAGGGCGCGGTCATGCTTTTCGTAGTAGGTATGGGCCTCGCCACGAGAGAGGGGGCTTTCTGTTGATTCCTTCTCCTTCTCAACCACCTGGCTCCACAGACCCTTCTCCATCAGAAGTATCTTCATGTTGATGCTCTAGTTGAAAATATTCTTGCCTTCAAACGTGGCGATGTTGACGCCAGCCATTACAGAAGCGGATGTCGCCATAGTAGTGCAACGTTCAGCCCACTAACGGCTCTCTCACACAACAGGGTACAAGGAATGCCTCTAAGATGAGACAAAGCTTTGTTCTAGCTTTCATACCACTGATGGAAACTGGGACAGACCTCACAGAGGTGATCAAGCTCACCAAGAGCTGCCTAGGCAGGACCATCTGTTTGTGAGAGGGAATTGTAGTTGCAAAGACAGATATTACAGAAGTGAATGTAGGTTTGCAAAGAGTCCGAATGTCTAAATCGATTGTTGAGTGAGAAATAACATTAGCACAGTTGTTGAACAAGCCTAAGTACGCCTGATTTGGCACATGGAGCTGGAAGAACCACTATGTCAAAGTTTACCTTCTAGCACACTCACAGCCTAGCGGGATGAGCGACAGTCACACTCTCACAGAAGAGATTTACCATCCCTGCCATGTGCACAACAAATAATCTTGGTGGGGACCTTCTTTGAAGCTCCCTGAAGGTCCTTCTACTACATTTTTACCTTGATGGCCGCTCCAAAGCTCCCTGGCCAATAATTGTGGCCGTCATTGGTGCTGGTAGCGTAGGAGCCGTCACTTGAACCGGACCCATTGCCACCAACCTTGAAAATCCATATCTTCCTCAAACGGACTCCGGATCGAGTTTTGTGAAGTGCTACAAAACCAGCAAAACATCTTGTATTCACTCTGGTGACCTGAATTTTTATCGAGCAACCCACTTTGGTCACTTATTTTGGCACCCCATATCCAACAACTTTGGTTGTTTGGCTTCCTATTGTTGGCTATGACAGCAGGGAGAGAAAAGCTTTGATCAAGAAACTCCCATTAGATTGCATATCTTGTTTTTTTAAAATTCCGTATTTTTGGCAGTGATAAGCTGTTTGAATTTTCCATTCAAGAAAATTAAGGTGACATTGATTTTGATTTTGATTCTAAAGAATCATCAATTTTACTAGATTGGTGGTTTTTTTTTCATTTTTTAGGAGGTATTGCGATAGAATCACTAACAAAAGGTACCCAGGTCCAAGGTTTTCATGCTTTTTTCCTTTAAAAACAGGCAAGCTTTTCGTTTTTTGGACAGCTGTGAAATGACTGAATTCAGCGACTAGCCTGTCGGAACACTTGCTTGGAGGGTAGCATATTTCTTGTGAGAAAAAAATATGGGCGAGCTGAATCATGTTTCTCCGTTCAACGCAAAAGTTGCCCAAACAAAGAAGAGCCCTTCAAATCAGTCCTTGATTACATTTTATATGAACGTCCTAACCCCAGGCACTCATGTGTGACGTTACAAAGACATTGTGAAAGCTGCTCTCTCTCTCGCAAAACTAGGGCTATAATCATTTGAATGCCGCGGAAAGGCGTTGCTTGGAGGAATGAGTTTAGGAATGGGTTTTGGCCTAATCGCAAACGTCTTCAAGGGCTCGCCAAGCTCCTCGTTGCGGCGAGTCCTACCATCGAAGGGTAGGATAATAATCAGAATCAGGGATGGTAGCGGTCTTACCAGTATCGCGGTTTACCGCGGCACAAAACCGCGTTACCGGTTTTCTTCTTGCGGTACCTAGTGCGGTATCGGTACCCACCTCAAGGGGTACCCCTCTTCTGTACCGTGGTACCGTACCGCGGTGCTTCAAAAATCAAAGGAATAGTCGTGAAGTCGTTCTTGAAGTCACCATTTTTCAGCCTGTTCTACACATTTGTAGCGGATTTTTACTTGATTTGCGCCAGGATTTAAGTTTTAGTAAATTTCCCCACTCAATTGTTTTACAATCGACGGTACAAGATGTACTGCGATACGAGTGGAATACCGCTGTAGTTTAGTAGTACTGTTGGTAACGTGGTACCGGTATCGGTATTGACTAGTGAAAAATCTTGTGTACCGCGGTATGAGTATTGTGGTACTCGAGTACCGCTGTACTTTGGTACCGTGGCACTTAATACCGCGGTTTACCATCCCTCATAAGAATCAAAGTTTCGGTTCAGCCCCTGTGCTGGAGCAGCTACGAGGCATGGATCAAGTTCATCTGGTTTATGCTACTGATTACGAAAATAATTGTGAAATGTCTTAGATTCCCCAAGTATAGAATCGACCTCCCCAAAAGAAACTTCAACCTAGAAAATGAATTCGTCGGCGTATGCCCGACGCAGGACAGTGCAGGTTTCGAACGATGGCAGAAGGAGCAAATCTTCAGTTGAAGCACACAAGCTGCTCGATCGGCACCCAGAACGCCCTCAAGCAATCATGAGGTTGTGTAAAGTGAGGTTTCTCGGGGACTTCACGTCAGGACGCACACCGTCGATTGCTTCGATCCACTGTTACGATCGATGAACTGGCGATGAACTGGCGGCGGCAAGTGCATTTGCCATGAGTAGAAACTTTGTGGCCGTTCCTAGATTGTTGTGAGTGGGGACAGCGACTCGACCCACCCGCATTGCTGACGTTTTTTTCTTTGTCCAGGGAGGTTTCGTCCTCACAAAGTCGGTCGAAAACGCCATGCCCACCAACTTGCAGCTCACCGAGGCCCGTCACTGTCCACTGAAGTCGTCAGAACAATGACCTCAATTATTGCGCAAAACAGTGTTGAGACATTTTTGTCCGACGTGTCACAATCCAACGGTTCCGAATTACTCGCTGCACATGTCAGAAGATGCATTCAAACCAGGAGGTATAGTCGTAAACATTTTGCGCCAAAGAAAAGAACGTCCCTCGCTAAGTTGATGTTCCTCACGCACTTTCGCGACGTGCACCCACACCCATCCACGACACTTGTGAGCTCCAGCGGAATCGGAAGTTGCCGATGACCTTCGTGTAGGCTTGCCCTGAGATTCGATGTGGTCCTTCGATTTTTTAACTCAACTTCCTGTTTTTATTATCGTACCCAAGAATATGTGGTTTGAATGCAATTCAGGAATTCAAATCCTAGTTTTTCTGGCTTCAACGTCGTCCATGAATGCCAAAAGGGACAGATGTAGGGTCCATCTGCGAGCGTCGCCGAAGGGCGAGTGCGTCGACCGTGGGCGACAGTTGATGGCGATTGAAATGCAGCAATCGTCAACGTAGCCAACAATCGCGGATCGATTGTTCAGCGTCGTTTTGCTACTGTAGAGCGTCCGTTTGTACTCCGTTGGGAGTTAAGATGTTGCACCATGGTTTCATGTCGAACATGGGCATACCGTATCTCGATCCAAAACGACATGGCGGCGGCTTAGCTAGTGATCCGACGGACTCGATTCTGGCGCTCTACATGGTTGGTGTTTGTAAAACTGTATGCGATGCTGCGATTTGGGCATGCTAACAGTGTCTCAACTTTCCTCGGATTTGCCACCGATAAATCCACGAAAATAGAGAAGAAGAACGAAGAATCAGTGCGCATTTCGCCGAACCACTTCACCAAGTTAGCAAGCCAGCCGCACCACGAAAAATGTTGCCTTGGATTCCAGAGTTTACCAGCCTCACCCAAGGATGTGGGTGGGTGGAATCGCAGTTCCCACACAACAATCCAGCCACGGCCTTTGATGCCGTACGAACTCGCTTGGATGCGTGTGGACGCGCCGTATACCGTGTACGGTATATGGCGTATACGGTATACGCATCACTTTCTGCACTCGCATATTTGTTGTGCGCCGATTATGTCTTCGCTGGCAAATGCGTGTTGCAAGACAGTCTTGCAGTTCAAAGAGTCGGCCTGTAACCGCTTACGCTTGTATCCATGAACGCGAGTTGCCAACTGGTCATGCGACACCTCGTGCCGCAGACTCGCAGATCGTTCGGTCCGAGAGGAGAAATCTGCTTCTCCATCTGAAGAAGAGCCGAGTGTCCGGAAAGGAAACCGGTGGTACGGGCGAATGCTTTGAAGTCACTGGCGCCATTCTTCGCATCCCCCGAGAAGTCTGCTTAAGAAATGCGAGTGAGCAGGTCCTGGTATGGTTCACTGGAATCATGAGGGCAGGCCCTTTCTCGACTGCTTCCGGCTGTCGTCGAGTAACGACGAAAAGTAACGTGAAGAAGATAGCAGGCATCCATGAACAGTGCGTCAATCAATGTTAGAGCTGGATCGCAAGTTGGGTTTTCCCCTTGACGCTGCTTTTCAGTAAGGGTGCACTTTTCGCGCCAAGGCAGCTTGGAACGCTGCATTGGCGTAGCCTAAGAAGCCGCTTCATTTCAGATGTTCATTGAGTACGTCCCGGGCGACGAGATCTTTCCGAAACAGACCAGAAAGGCAGGAACTACATGTCGCTGTAACTGCAGCAGCAACGACGGCTTCGACCTCACCGTCCGAGCAGCTACGAGCATGTGCGGAGCCAGTCCAGTCAGCGGGGAGATGGGGCTCATTCGCTGTTGCAGCGCAGGCGAGTCACTCGCGTTGGTGTCCCGCTCCCCCAGTGCATCGCTCAGCCCCGCTGCAGGCACTCTTGACCACGGCCGCCGAAGGTATGTCCTTCGGAGATCTAGATCAGGAAACGACAAGGCAAAAATAAACAAGGGCAAGGTGTTTCAAGTGGACGGAAGGTGTGGACAGAGGGGGTGCAAAACGCAAGATCAAGTGTTGGTCTTCAGAGATTCCTTAAGACATCAACATTTATCTGACGCTCTGAATGCGAGCTTCCCGCTCTACCCTTCCAGGCTTGCCAGCACGGGACAGCCTTGACCCAAGCCTGATCGGGGCGATCGTACACTTCTGATGAATGTGGCTCCGCGTTTTGTCATTTGATTCGCACGCAGATCGCCGGCGATCAACAACGAGCACGCTGTCGACCATCTGCAGCCTCTCACACGGCAGACGACAGGGCCAGGAAACCCGGCAAGAAAGCGGAAGCTTGCAACCTCTCCGAGGCAGGACGAGCGGAAAAGATGGCACAAGGACAGTGCTGAGGAAGGGCGCTTCTGCATGAAGGTGGAGGTCCCCTGCGACGGCTACACGTGGCTCAAGTACGGGGAGAAACCCATCAACCGAAACAGCGACAGTGTAAGGTGCGTAGGAGAAGTGAAATTCTTGCTTCTTGATCTAGCACATGAGTAGACCTAAAGAACTCAAATTTCTAGATGAAATCAAGGCAGTGAGTGGGAGCTTAATGTAGTCATGAAAGCCGTGGAAGGCAGTGGGCTCGAACGCTTTTTCAACGAAGCAGAGGCTACATCGACTGAAAGCGCTCGAGCTCTGAGTGCCATGGCTTGCATCAGTCGCGATTTATCGTGTTCCCTCCTTCCCTCCTTCCCCCGTCAACAAGGCCAATATTCAAGACTTCATGCCACGAACGTGAATGCAGGTCGTACTACAAGTGCTCGTGGTCCAAGACTCCTGAGACGGCGTCTTCGCCATGCCATGCAAAGAAGTACGTTGACTGGCCAAGCACTAGCGCCTCTCCCAGCTACGCAGTTCGGTACATTGGAGCCCACAACCATGCTGCTCAGGAGCACAAGTGCAGTCCTCTGAAGATGGCAGACTCTAAACTTACAGCCACTGACGCTGGGCCACAGCAGCAGCAGCCTGGAATCCTTCAGCCGGCGCAGCAGCTGCAGCAGCCAATCCAAGACCTTCATCAGCAATACCTGCAGCAACAGCTACTGAAGCGTCAGGCTGAAAGGCAGCATAACAAACGCACCTTTCATGATCATCACCAGCAGCCGCTACATCTTACGGTTCCTCCCCAGCATATTTTGCTTCAACAACACAATGACCAGCAGCAAGAAGAGAAGCAGTGGAACCATCAGAAAGAACAGCAGAAGCAGCAGGAGCAAGAACAGCAGCAAGAACAGCAGCAAGGATGGCAGCAGGGCAAGCGGCAGCAGGAGCAGCATCAGGAGCAGCATGAGAAGCAGCAGCAGAGGCAGCAGCAGCAGCAGGCCCCCGAGCGGCAGCAGCTGCAGCAGATCTTCTCACATCAGTTGGGGTCGCACAAGGAGAATGAAGGGCAGCAACAGCCGCCCAACCTGCTTATGATACGGGACAAGAGCCAAGGCAAAGAGCTCGAGCAAGTTCAGAGGAGGGAGGAATGTGTAGCACAAGGCAAACTTGGACACAAACTAGAGTGCACACCACAAACTGGATCTTACGAGGTACTGCTACGGTGCTACGAAGACCTTGATCTGCACATGCCAAAGCAACAACAGCTGCACCACAACCCAAATCCGGAGCAGCACCACCAGAAGGAGCAGCAGCAGAGCAGACAACTGCATCAGCCATTAGTGATACAAGTGGATTCAGAATTCCACGGCAAGAAGCAGCTTGGTGGCCACCTGTGTGCCGAGGACAAGCACTGTAGGGTAGGAGATGAGGCAGAACTTTCCCCATCCTCTTGTCCCTCCAATGGTGACAGGTTGTTGCCAGCGTTAGCGATAGGCCGTAGTGACAGCACCAGCAGTGCATCCACGGGCGAAGATGTCAGCACAATGGATGCCCTCGCGTTGCTGGATCTGATGTTAGAGATGGGGGAGGGGTGTCCCCAACCCTGGGAGAAGAAGTCAGAGCCACTAGTCCAAGGAGCAGGGCTTTGCGATGGGCTCGAAGCAAGCCTGTTGCTGTGGAAACATAGCTTGGAGCACTACAGCATCGCAGCTGGACTTCAGGTTTCGGGTGGCCATGATGGAACACTGGATGCCATTGTGGAGCAGGCCGTGCGAGGTTGGCAGAGATAGCTCTCTTGCATTCAAGTAGGCTGCTGATAGGTCTGCCAAGCTGT
>SZWC01005518.1:81577-97245 GCA_023375785.1 Penium margaritaceum
TGTCCCAGTGTCTAGTTGTAGTGTTTGTTTCGCATGAACAAATTGGTTGCATTGTGCTGCATTATGATACCCGCAGTGCTTGCGACATTGCTGCAAGTGATGGTGTGTTGCGCACACACACACACAAACACACACACACACACACACACACACACACACACACACACACACACACACACACACACACACACACACACACACACACACACACACACACACACACAGCACCTAGCTATTGAACATCACATTATGCGTGATCTGAGGGAGCGACGACAGGTGGACGTTTTGTGGATCGGCACTAAGCGCCAGGAACTTGTCTTGACAGAGTTACAGTGACCCTCCGGCACTTTTCCATGCTTTGTGCAGGACACTGGTGAGGTCCAGTGCAAAGTGGACCCTCGGCAAAGATGCACGCAAAGCGTCATGCTGGACAACCAACGGCGGCCGTGAGCTTCCGACTTCCATGATCCGGGTGGCTTGGTCGTGCCATGAGAGATTGCATAAGAGTTCTGATGACTAGGTTGAGCCATTTTGGGGTTCTTGTGCTAATCTCTGTCTCCTCTATAATTTTTCTCGGTGACAGGACTGTTGGTTTGAAACAGATTTTTGTCTATGTTGCATAGGAAACTGAATCTGTGCTAGCATGGAGCCATCCGCAATGCAGGACTTTTTATTCTACATGTACTGGTTCAGACTGCTCAGCATTCGGATGAAAAAGCACTGAACTATGCGTGAAAACGTGGTTTCACAACCGTTTGGTCTTGTCGATTTGGACTGACAGGAATGACGCATCATGCATCGCACTCGTGCTAGTTGTACGTATTTATGTCTACTTTCTCATTGCTTCTCTCTTGCTCATAATTTCATCAATTCAGAGCTACCTCAATCCACATTGGTCTGTTGCGCGGCCTCCTTGTCTCTTCCTATTCGTGTTGTCGTCGTGCTTACAATTGAACTAGGGATCATCATTGTCTTAATCTTGTCAGGGGTGAGGGGGCATCCGTGGCACATTCAAGTGAAACCATAAGTGAGTTGTGTACTAGGAGCTGGTAGTGATAAGTTCCTCCATGTCAGAAATAGGAGTCACTGCTCACAAGGTGACACACTCTGGTTTAAACAGCAACTTGCCTTGCCTTGAGGAAGCTCATCTGTCTTGATGTCAACTGACAATAGAAAAGGCAAGGCCAATGACCTTGCCAAACTGTTTAAAACCAGGTGTGTATCAAACTATCTGGTGCAATGGCGGGAAGACTGACCACAGAACCAAAAGGCACTAGTCAATGAGGAGCAATTACACTGCTGCCGGCACCTATTACTACTGGTCAGCAAACGACCAATCGTAGGGCACCGCTGACAACTGTGCAGTTTAGACCACACTGCCTAGCAAAAATGATGAACCGTAGAAATTACACTTAAACTCAAAGGGCTTCCCCAAGAAGTTGCTTAGAAGCTTCCTAGCTTTGTCGTTGAAGTGGCAAAACTTTCTTGTCAGCTCACGCACTAGAATGCAAAGCACGTGCAAGGACAGCAATTGTTTGGCTAGGGGAGACTTGCAAAGTCTCCTAGACTTCAAAGCATTAACAAAAATGAAAATTGACAAGCTCTCAGCATAAGTACCTACGGAGACGCACGTGGCAGGGTCAATTTTCCTTAAAACACAAACCAAACCACTGTTTTGGCCATAACTCTATGCACATGCATATAAATATAATACTTTCTAAACCTATGGATGCAGAGTCCCAAGCTGGACACAGCAACAATAAACATGCATGGGTCTGGCATCGACTTGTGGAAACAGAGTGTGCGACTTTGGAAACTGGGCCCAATGTCAGCCCACCAAAGTTCAGAGGCCACAGAAAATGACAGAGTGCCCCAGTAAGTCTCTATGATAACCCTGGCATTTTTTTCAGCAGTGGATGGGTATATCAGCACCCAAAGGTGCCGTGGTGCCCGCTCGGTCTGCGTCAGGGATCTTCACGTGCATGGACACGGCCAAAAGGTCAGAGTCAACTACTTGCCACCATGCCATGACAGGGCAATGCCACCCAACAAGAACACGTAGCATGTCTGAATGCGCTCAGTAGGGCTCCAGGCCCATTCTTTGTCCATCAACTACCACCAAATGCGGCCAAAGAAAGTAGAGTCTGAATTGTGGCGTGAAAACCACTTACTGCACCACATAGCCGCATGATGGGCTATCACCCATGTACACTGTGAGTACTTCGCAAGGAGGTTGATGACAAAGGTAGTTTTGGGCTGCCACTACCTGTCTTGTCAGACAAGTTTGGAAGTTGTAGGAACTACACCAAGGAGGTCAGCAAACTGCTATCCCATCACACGGGCATAGCATGCGTGATATAGCAAGAGTGTCTGATGCTGGTGGTCACGCACAATCTCCATCCCAAGGAGTACACTGTAGAACAAAGGTCCTTTCTTATGTAGGCAACCGAGAGAAAACTCTTGGCCTCTTTGATGGTCTCTATTCAAGGATACATTGTCAAAGGGCCGTCAACATAAACCAAGATGACAGTCAAGTGACCAGTTCTCCACCGGAGAAAGAGGAACGGATTGGCGTCACTCTGCCTGTAACCGCCAGGAGTCAGTGTGCTAGTGATCTCCTGGTTCCAATACTGTGGTGACTGCTTGAGGTTGTACAAGGCCTTGCGCAAGCGCCACACCTTGTCATTGACCTCAAGTTCAAATGACTTAACCATGTCAATCTTCGCTCTTACAGTGCCATTGTGGAATCTATTGTTCACATTCAACTAGTATTGGTTACAATAGTGCTGAGAAACAACACCAAATAGAGCATAAGCTATGGTCATATGAAAAACGAAGGTGCAAAGGTGGCGGTGAAAACAACACCCTCAATCTGTGAGAAATCCTTGGCCATCAAGCAAGCCTTCTAGAAGTCCATTAAGCTGCCATCATTCACAATCTTGAAAAACAACCACATGGTCTACATGGCCTTCTATCCAGACGGAAAGTCCACAAGCTCATAGACACCATACTCTCAGATCACTTTGAGTTTATCCTCACATGTAGTGCATCACAATGCCACTTCCTCTACTGAGAGTTCCTCCTTCAACATGCCTAGATCAGCTGCCATCAAGGGGGAGCTCCTAGTGGTCAGAACACACATTTCCAGTGTGGATCTAACCATGACAAGGTCGGCTGCAACATTTCAAGCCACTTAGAACTCACGACATACCAGGTTGGCCGATGTTTGGGTGCACCTCACTTCTCTCTGTCTGGACACTAAGGCCAAAGGTCTTCGTGCCATGCTCACCACTCTCAACATTATGAGCAGGCTGTCTGGGTGCCGAGTCAGCTGATCGCTAAGCCCTAGCATGCAATAATCGAAGAAGACCACCGAACTCAAAGAGAAGACCAAGGCCAAGGTGTTTGCCTTGACCTTCGGAGAAAACGATGGGGATGTAGCCACAGGCGCTGCGTACTTGCAAGCAGGCAGGGAGGGTGTAGCCGCATGAGACACATCCATGGTTGCAGGGGCAACAGGTACAGAGACAAGTGAAGCAAGAGGCGCAAACAGAGGGACCAACATAGGCAAACGGCCAGGCATGCCAGTGGGGTCTGACACAGGTATAGGGCCAGGTATACCATTGGAGAATAACGTACAGATACGGCCAGGTGTGTCAGTGAGAACCAACACAGGCATAGGGCCAGATATGCCAGTGGAGGCTGACGCAAGCACCACAGGTGTGCCAGTGGGCACAGTCAAGGTCACTGGACCCATGGCTCTGGTAGCTGGGTCATCACTGGCCAGAGACAGGACCACAAGTGAGAAGGCCTGAATAGACCCATCCACAGGCTTAGAGTCCCCCATCCACCAGGAAGCCAAAAAAGTGGGAACGTGGTTGTCAACTTACGTAAGAATGCTGGAAAGGTCTCGACATTTGAGGGCCCTAAACAAGAGGGTGTCTCAAGACTCCACAATGCGGTGGCCAGCAGGGTTCCAAAACTGCCATGCTTTCGACCGCGGAGAAATGCCAAGAAAGACGTGTATGTGACCCCAAGGTGAAACCTTGGACCCCTGATGGTCCTTGATGTACAAAACAGAGGCAAAAGATCGCCAGAAGTGAGTGAGATGAAGGTCGGTGTGATGGCCAAACCGCAGCTTGTACATCATGAGATGGTCCGTACCAAAATGTGTCACTGCTAGCTCCCAGTCATGGTGAGGATCTGCTCTAGTCTGAGTCCTCGCTATGCCCAAGAAGGGACAAAAATCCACAAAAATGTCCTACAGAGTAGCGCAATGTAGGCCACGCATTGCTCACGCCTTGACCTACGAAGCATCGAAAGTTTGGTACTGGCTGTGGTAGTAGGGCCAGACACCCTCCATGCCAGCCCACACCTGAAACAGAACCTCCAAAGAGTCAAAGCCAGTCTCACTCTTGCAGTAGGGTGGGCGAGTCTCAAAGTCCTTTGGACGCCTCTCTGTGAAGAGGTCAACCTAAGGCTCCGATGAAGGTGCACGTTGTACAGGAAGAACCGCCGTGAAGGGAGACATCTGTGAAGGAAAATCCTGCCTTCTGTCTCAAGGACTGCTGACACGCTGGTGACACTGGTGTGACAGGTTGTGAACCCAGCTGCAACTGAATAAGTTGCTCCTCTAGCACACAGATATTGCATGCGTGTGGATCCGTAGCTTTCTCCTCTGCACCCTTGGAGTCTTCTTGCTCAGGAGAGTGCTGCTGTCTGGCTGAGAGACAAGAGGTTGACTGCTGGCCCACTGATGTGCCACCAGTAGATCCATGTGTTGACAACAGAGAAACCCCCAGATTCCACAAAAATAGATCCTGGATCTCCTTAAGTGTGTCGCTCTATGCCTTTTTTCTATCACCGCATCTTGTCCTGTGCATGGCGGAGGCCGTCGATTTTCTCCGAGCATGGCATCGTCCTCCTTCTCCGAGCATGGCATCGTCCTCCTTGAAATTGAGGATTCTTTGGAATCTCCTGACCCCATACCCTTGTCAATGCCGGGCGCCATAGGTGGTGCTCGACAAACGCTCACGCTTCTTCTCTCACTAGTACCTTGCCTGCTGTGGCTAATCTTGCAGCCGCTGCTGATGTGCGTGAGATGAAGTGATCTGGGGGAGAACTACTCACTATGGAGGGGAACAGAAAAATGTTGTAGAATGAAGATCTGACAATTTTTCTCAAGAATCCAGAATGCTGGTTAGAAATGATGAGTCAGCAAAAACATAGGTGGAGTGTGGGTGATGCCATCATCACTCAAAATGATGATGTCAACAGCAAGGTCGCCCAAATGGAGAAAAATGTTTAGGGATGATGTGTGAGAAGATGATGAAAGCAATTGTGGTAGTTGTGTGTTAAAAAAACTACTGAAAATGTACAAATATCTTCATATTCTGTTCATCATCATATCTGGAAGTTCCCGAGATGTGAGAGTTTGTTTCCATTTTTTGTATGTAATATGGCAAGAAACGAGGTGAAAATGGTCTGCATGGAGGCATAAGAAGTGGGGCTTCTTTATGATCACTCACACAGCAAGAATGGTTTTCAAACGTGACAATCTCACTCCCATGCGTTCAGGGCAGTGGTGGGTGTGAGGTTATCAAAGCTTTAAGGAAGCTTCCTGGATGGTTCAACAACATCACGTGCTTCAACCGTTGCTGGAGAGGGTTGGGAAACCCATTGCCTCTGCTGTTGTTCCTGTGGTTTCTGCCATGGCTGCTACTATTGGCTAACGTTTCCTGTCAGCATAGTTGCCCTCGGTGTTCAATGGACCCCCCCCCCCCCCCCATTGACATCAGGACATCGATCCGCATGGATGTCCCATCGATGCCGATGGGAACCCTGCTCGCAATCCAGTCCAACTGAGAGACCCAGCGGACCCTCAGACACCAGAGGACCCCTAAATCACCGGAAAAGCCAAACGACGACAAGTCCGACCCTCGGCCTTTTTTTTGTATTTTTTTTCCCATATCTTCATACACATGTGTACTTGCCAAGTGGCATAGTATGCCTGAATCAGCCTAATGGCCATGCCAAGTGGCATCCCCACATGACAAAGCATACCAACATCCATGTTGTCCAGAAGATAGGAGATATGCTACGTCCCAATCACCACCATGCATTTATACAACCTGGCAGCACGTCAACATGTGTTCTGGATTCATGGCTACATGCATGACCTCATGAAACTTCAACATCCTCGTCCGAGGGCCTTGTAGCCATTGAATGCACTGCAAGATTGATCGATCAAAACTGTCGATCTAAGGGTCGTATCAAACCGACCCCTTTGTTGATTCGACCCAACCTCCGTCGCTGCGACTGCGGTCGGGTCGAATGGACAGTGCAGCAGCAGAGAGGCAGTCACACGCCTCCTCTCTCTTCGCTGGTGGCCTCAACAGTTTGCCATCACCAGAAAACTGTTGAGGCCGTCCATCATGGGCTCTCAGGCAGGGAGCTCCGCCAATGTTTCTGCACTATCAAGCCAGTTGGATGTGCCCAGGTGGAACCCACCAAAGGAGAAACCGCTCTGTGGGAACTTGCTCACCAAAGAGCTCTGCAAGCACACTGAGCTGTGTCCCACAAAATTCAAGAACCCATGCTGGCGTTGCGGCTCATGTGGCAAGGAAGGCAGTGAGAGGTGTGACCGAATCCCGGACCCCTGTGCCGGGATGTCCTCGGTTTGGAGCGCTGGCCGCCCCCTGCTGGTTGGCAGCCGGTCAACGTCAGTCTGTACAAGGGAAGGGGGCAAGGATTGGGGCACAAAGGACAAAGCAGTGTAGTGGATCAAACTCTGGGAGAAACAACAGCAGGCAGAGGGGCAACGGTGGGTGGCTTGAATCTGGAGCCAGACAGTGACGAGGAAGCAGAAAATGGTCAGCAGCAGCAGAGGTTGCCTTGTTTGACGTCAACAAAGCGGCCTCCTTCTGTCAGATTACCATGGTATAGCACTCTGACCGGTCAAACAATGAACGTTGCCAGCTTAGCATTGTCAAGCTTATGGCCATTGCTGCCCAACCCATCTCTTTCTGCCGCGAGGCCGTGCTCATGGAGGTTGTGAAAAATTCAAAGAAGACCACCTCGGCTTTCCAGCTGCCTGCTAGGTCCAACGTGGTGGATCACCTGCTTCCAAAACTTGACAAGAAACTGGAGGAGCTGGATGCTCCTCTGAAGCAGGGTTGGAGCATATACGGCTGCAGTCTAGCTGTGGGTGAGTGGTCTGACTGTCAGATCAGACCAATCTATAATGCCATGATAGTCAATGCCATGGGTTCTGTCCACCTCTTTTCCCTTGATGCAAGTGGACTGGCCAGAGACACAGTCCATGTTGCAAGCATGATTAAGGCTGCGATTGAGATTGTTGTGGAGGAAAAAGTTGTGTCTGTCATCTATGACAACACTTCTGTGAACAAGAAAGCTTTCGCTGATCTGAGGTTGAAGTTTCCTTGACTGTTCTTCCAGGGATGTTGTGCTCACAATATCAAACCTAATCATGAAGGATGTGCCAAAGTCTGCTTGGGGGTTAGTGTGATCGGGCTGTGTGAGAAGATTTTTGCCTTTTTCAGGAAAAATGCCATGCCAAGGACGTGATTGAAGGAGAGGACAGGAGGGAAGGTGTTCAAAATCTGCTATGACACCTGCTTTGCCTTGGTCTTCTCCATGGCGGAGAGACTCCTGGATCTGCAAGATGAGCTCGAGACATTTGTGGCATTGGATGTTTGGAAGAAGATTGGTTCTCACAAGGATGCTTCATTTTGGTCAAGGAAGCTGGAGGTGAGATGTTTCATCAGGAGAAGCGTCTTCTGGCTATTGGTGCATCAACTAAAGGAGCTAGTACAACCACTGACTGTTGTACTATGGGTTGCTGACAAGCCTAGAGGGGGTGCTGGTGAGATCTATGAGGGGTTGTTGGATTGTGCTGAGCAGCTAAAGTCGTTGTCTATGAAGAAGGACAAGAAGCCGAGAAGGGTGGCGGAGAGTCATGTGAACTTTGTGTTGGGTAGGTTGGAGACCCGTTGGTCTAGGGACATTTCCTGTCCCTTCTATGCTACTGCTCACCGGCTCCACCCGGAGCACTTCGGCAATGACCTCTCTAAAGACAGCAACACCTTGGTGGCTTTGCACGTGGTGTTTGAGGCCTTGGTTTCGGATGACAAGCAGGACCAGGTGATTAAGGAGATAGGAACTTTCCAGAAGGCTTAGACGATGGTGGTGAGTGACCGTATGGTCACTCCTCGGAATGCAAAGGCCAATGTTGCACTTGCCAAGGTGCAGTGTGGTACAATGTCTGCGGTGACATGTACATTACATGTGCCACCTACATGTGCTGAGGGATCTTGCACTCAATGTGTTATCACAGCCATGCTCATCATCTGATTGCAGGTGTGTCTTTCCCACACACGAGCTCATCCACGACGCCAGGCGCAACAGGCTGAAAGTGGAGACACTGCAGCTGCTGACAAGGGTGATGAGAGAGCAGGAGAAAGGGGTGAAGGTGGGCAGGAGGGAGAGGAGGGTCAGGAGGGTTGTGCAGCTGCCAGTGTTGCTGGTGAAACACTAGGATCAAGTGAATGTGTGATGGATGTTGCAGCATCACCAACACACAGAGGGACTTCCACTGATGCATCGAGGGTTGGATGTGCCAGTACTATTGTAGGAAAAGGAAAAGAACCAGCTGCAACAGCCAAAGCAGCAGCTGTCAAACGCTCAGCAGCTGCAGCAAGCAAGGCTGCAAAGCACAAGCAGGCAAGAAATAAGTAGAAGTTGCAGAAAAAGGTACTAGTTCATGACATGTTTTCTGCAGAATGTGTTCTCTAGACCATGGTGTTGTCAAATTGCAATTACTACGTTCCCTTCACTTTCCTTCCTTGTTCCCTGCAATTGAGTGGTTGAATAGTTGGCCTTCTCTGTTGTGAATAAAGTACAAACTGAGTCATTCTTGTGAATTCATGGTAGATGATGGTGCAATATCAGCTCAGTGCAATGCAATCCAAGCTGTCCCAATTTTTGTTATGTGGGAAGGCAAGTAGCATTGCATTTTATGACTAAAGCAGAAAACTATAGCATGCTTAAAGTAATGGAAAGAAACATCCTAGCATAGAAAACAGATAAAACACATAGACAGTGGCCTGAACTGTGTCATGAATAAGTGTGCCTCTTTTATACTTTTTTTTGGTTTCATGACCACTGCTTTCTCTGCTTTTGTGGCCATTTTGAGCAGTTTCATGTGTAGTCGCATCAATTTCCCTGGAGACAGCTCCATTGATGCACTGATGGACATCGATGGATGTCGATGTCCGATGGCCCAAGGTCATCACTGCCCGTCAGAGATGCGGCAGCGTAGTGGGTCCTCTTAGGCACCCCGCTGCAATTGTGCACTCCAATGCTGCATTGACTAACATCATCACACATTCCCGTACTGTTGTTGCTGCCATCCACTTGTGACACTGGGATGGTGATGCCAATGCAACTATTGCTGCCGTTGCGACTGTGCCTCTGTTGCCGCTGTCTGTTGTGGTGGGTCACCGTGGCTTGGTAGGCCCTCCCAGGATATTCGCTCCAGCAATGACACTCACCTCTACTATAGTTACTGTGTCTCTGCTGTACAGCTCAGCAAAGGATTCCTTGATGCTCCAAGACCATGAGAATTGTCTTAGAATCCATTTATAACAAAAAAAGAACACCCTTGAAACTGTGTACAAGAAAGTGTCTTGGGAAGTGGGGAAAAAAACTGAACATCAACCGTTGACAAAAAACTCTCTATTTCATAAAAGTACTTGTAGCATTTCCATTTTTAATAAGGAATGTTTATTTGGGATCCAGTCCCATGCAAAAAAGCTTATGTTTATTGAGAATTCTATGGATGTGGGAATACACGTTTTACACTTTTGGGTTGATTGAATATACCTCCATGACTCAATGGCACTCATGTCCATATCCGTGCACAATCAACACTAGTGTCAACAGAATGCTAACTGACCTTGTTCTATCTTTGATAATATACTTCATCACTCAATATTCAATACATACATTCACACTCTCTGCAAACCTTAATTTGCTTCTTTGATCTCTTTTTTATGCAACCTACAACTCCCTCTCAAAAACAGTCGGTCATGACTAGGCAATAGTTGGTCAGCCTGATCACCCCCCTGAGTGCAGCCCCAGTTTCCATCAGTGGTACTAAAGATAGAACAAGGCCATGCCACATATTTGAGGCATTATTTGCACCCTGATGTGTGAGAGAGTCGTTTTTAGGCTGAACGTTACACTACCTTGGCGACATCCGCTTCTGTGGTGGATGGCGTCAACATTGCCAAGTTTGAAGGCAATAACTTCTTCAACTGGAGCAACAACATGGAAAATTACTGATGGAGAAGGGTCTTTTGAACTATGTGCATAAAGAGGAACCAGTTCAGTCCTCTATCACACCTGGTAAGGCCCCTACCTACCACAAAAAGCGTGACCACGCACTCGCCACCATCTACCTCTACCTCACTGAATGATAGCAACTCCTTGTCCGCGGCATCCTCACGCAAATGGATGTTTGGAAAATTCTTGATCCCACTTATGGTACTGAGTCAATCCTCATAAAAAAACAGCTGCATCGTCTTTTTTACACTCTGAAGATGGATGAGTTCAGATCCATGATTGACTGTATGAACATGGTTAAGTATCTCTCTGATCATCTCCTTTTTATTGAGGACACTGTCATTGAATTTTTACTCATGCTAACCATCCTCTCTGTCCTTCCTAGGAGCTACACTCTTCTGATCATTGCCCTTGACGAGAGTGGCGACAAGCTCTCACTCAATGATGTGGAGGAAAGCTTACTTTTTTAGGAGGAGCACCACAAGGGAGATGAAGGTGGAATTGGAATGGACGTCAGTCTCATCACCAACTCTGATCATGGGCACCGTGCTGCACCAACCAAGAGAAATGGGGAACTGTCACTACTGAAAAAAACAAGCCATTGGGCATGCAAATGCTGGAAGAAGAAGGCGGATCTTGTGGCGAGAGTAGGAGCGAGAAAAAAGTAAGCCGCTTCTACAAATGCCGCAGATTGGGACAGTGGATTTGTGACCGCCATCCGGGTCCTGCACGTCTCTGACTTACCACCTTTCTCTGGATCATCGACTTGGGAGCCACGCGGCAAAAAACATGTCGTTGAGAGTGGTTTGTTTTCTACACCACCATTAAATCTTGCTGATTGTACATGAGCGACAATCATGTGCAAATGGTAGATTGGGAGGGTGAGATTTTGTTTTTTTTAATTCATAGAGGGAAAACACGTGGAACTTCATGTAAAGGGGGTGCTTCATCTCCAAAGGTTTGCAGGTTCCCTTTGAGAATGGTGGCTGCACCATCTCTGCTAGTGCAGTCCGTGTTCTTGTAAAAGCAGACAAGGTAGACAGTCTATACAGTCTCTATGTGGAAATGGAGAAGGAAGCCAACTCAGCTTTTGCAGGGAGGGAAGGAAAACACAAAATAAGTCTGTTGCACCGCCGGCATGGTTACCTTGGCTTTGGCGACATTATCTCCATGCAGCACATGGTCCTTGGCCTGGAGCTCAAGGGGGTGAATCAGCCTGGTTCGGTGACTTGTGAGAGCTACATTGAAGGGAAGCATGCCCGGTCTCAATTATTGGAGGAATAGGAAAGGGGCCACTGAGCTTCTCTCACTCTTCCACTCTGATCTGTGCAGTCTCATGCTATCATAGTCCTTTTCTGATAAATTGTACTTTGTCACATTCAGTCATGACAAGTCAAGGAAGACGTGGGCGTCTTTCATGGCTGGAAAAGATGAGGGGTTTGATGCTTTCAAGGTGTGGAATTTTCTGCATGAACTGAGATTGGCAAGCGGTACAAGGTGCTTTGCACCAACGGTGAAGGAGAGGATCTGTCCAATGACTTCCGCAATTACCTGAAGCGCCACGGAATCTGACACAAGGTCACTCCACCTAGAACACCACAGCTGAATGACGTGTCCAAACGCATGAATCGCACACTCATAGAGCGTGTTCATAGCATGCTCCAAGATGCGGAGCTCTCGCCAACCTTTGAAGTGGAAGCGGTTAACATTGTTGCGTAACTGAAAAGTTGGAGCAACATGCACCCTGTGCCGCTGATGACACCGGAGGAGGAATAGAAAGAAGCCAACAGTGGTGATCCTAAATGATTTTGGGTGTGTAGCATTTGTGCACGTGCATGCTAGCAACCGCAACAAGCTAAACACAAAGTCGGTGAAGGTGGCCTTCCTTGGCTAAGACACCATGGGATACCACCTCTACAACCTCATTGCACGCAAGATCATTTACAGTCATGATTTGGTCTTACAAGAGGAAGTGAAGGGCTGGCCTTGGAACCCTATGATTGCAATTCCACTTGCTCCCACACTTGTGCCAGAGGTGGGAGAAAACCCGGTAATAGAAGAGGGTGGTGCGGAAGATGGCGGTGATAGTGGCAATGACAAGGATGTGGAGGGAGCCAAGAAGGATGAGTCACCAGCTGAATCAACTGAGGAGGAGAAGAAAATCAAGTCAGATAAGCTGCCCCAAAGGTCTGCATTTCTCAAAAAGGTACAAAGGACAGTGGGAAGCAGGTACGGCATTCTGAGAGACTCGCAAAGGAGCAAAAACATCAAAGGGAGTGGCTGAACCTGTACACAAAACCACCACCAACGGAGTCCCCTCACCTTGAGCTTGTCTTCCTTACCGCCACCGATGACCCAATGGCGTTTTTCAAAGCCATGTGCAGTGTCAAGGTGGTAAAATAGCATGTTGCTGTAGACAGGGAGTGTGGTGAACTCTCGAAGATTGGCACCTGGACCCTCAAGGAAACTCCACATAGCAGTTGAGTGATTGGGTGTCAGTGGATCTTCAGGTGTAAGCCTAGTGCAGATGGTAAGGTGTTCAGGTACTAAGCATGACTGATCGCAAAAGGGTATGCATAGATTGAAGGGTGTGGATAGCAGTGAAAATATTGCACCTGTCACAAAGTTTCCATCCACCCGAGCAATCCTCTCTCTTGCTCCAGCTATGGACTGGAAAGTGCTCCAAATTCACGTGACATGTGCATTGCTGAATGGTGACCTCAAGTACAATGTGTACATGGAGCGGCCGGAGGGGCATGTGGTGGAATCCAAGGAGGATTTGGTGTGCAAAATTGTGAAGGCCCCCTATGGCCTAAAGCAAGCACCATAAGCATGGTACCACAATATTGATGAGCACCTGGTTGGCCTTAGTTTTGTGCACAGTCAAGCTAACCATGCACACAATGGGCGCATGAAAGAGGCAAGCCAGGATATCACCTTGCTCTACGTTGATGGTCTGCTCAGTACCACTGACTCCAAGCCTCTTTTGCATGATGGGAAGTCTCCTGTTGCCAGGATCAACATGAAAGACATGGGAGAGCTCAGTTACTACCTTGGCCTTTAGGTCAAGCGTGCCCAGAAGCAGCAGACTTTAAAGTTTTTGCAGAGCATGTATGTGAAAAAAATGTCAAGTGTTTCAACATGGCAGTGGTGCGCAAAGCCACAACACCACTAGTAGTGGGAGAAAACCTGAGCATGATGCAGAATTGGCATGGCATGCAAGAGAGGAGCCGTATGGAAGCAATTCCCAACCAAGCAGTAGTTGGGAGCCCTATGTACAAAGAATTCAATACACATCTCAACATCAGCCAAGCAGTGGGAGTGCTCAGCAAGTTTTACACGAATTGGGGCGTGCCACATTGGGAGGCGGTTATGTGCATATTGCGCTACCTCAAAAGCATCAACAGTCTTTGCCTCACATTCAACGGAAACATTAGCCTCATCCTCATTGGCTACAGAGACGCATATTGGCAAGGTGGCCTGGACACAAAGAAGTCGATCAGTGGGTTCTTGTGTCTGCTTGGGGGAGGTGTAATCAGTTAAAGATACAAGAAACAAGAGGTAGTTGCCATCTCCTCCACCAAAGCAGAGTACATTGCCCTGAGTGAAGTAGCAAAGGAAGCCGTGTGGCTGCATTAACTGCTGGAAAGCCTTGAGAAGAAGTAGGCCCCAGAAACGTGCACCAAGCACACCGCCCCGCATTACCACTTTATCCGAGAGCTCCTACAAAAGTAAGTGGTGCAAATCAAATTCTGTCCTTCAAACATGATGTTGGAAGAATTCCTGACTAAGCTGCTGGCAGCACACCAAATTCAGCAGCTACGGGGACAGTGCGCACTTGTGTGAGTTTTTTTCTCACAAAGTGGGAGAATGATGGATATGAGGGTGCCATTATGTGAAAAAATGGATTGCTCAATAAAAATCATTTGGCAGTACAGCTGCATAGATGATGTTTTACAGGTTCCAATGCACTTTACAGAGCTCAATTTGATTTCCGTTTGAGTGAGATATGATTTTCCAAAGTTTGGAGGTCATGGGTCCGGTTCAGGTGACAACGCCAGGACTCCCAACAAGCAATGTGGCCAGGATTATTGGTCTGGGAGGCAGAGAGAGGCTTTCAAGGCCAAAAGGTGGCTAGAATTCCACTAGATATTTTCTACATGATTATGTCCTGCACATGTGGTGGAGAAGGAAGTTGCATGTGAATGTGACTATCGTACATCCCGCTAGTCTAGGAGTGCATTAGAGGGGGAACTTTGACAGAGTATAGCTTTGTGCTTCCTTGGACAAATGAGGCATATAAGGGGTTTTTCAAAATCTTTGTTCATTTAATTCCTCACTCAAGAGTCAAATCATTTTTTTCCAGTCCTACATTTGCTTTGGTAATTTCTTTCTGTACAGCATGCAACTGCCTCTCACAAACAGTTGGTCCTGCCTATGCAGATTTTGGTGAGCCATATCACCTCCCCAAGCGCAGTCTCAGTTTCCAACATTTTCCTTGATTTTTGTATATTGATTTGTCTCATCCTTTTCATAAACCATATGATTGAGCACTTTTTATGTCACCAGCATCATTCTTGCCAATGCCTTTGTTGTCAACATCGTCATTGCTGACGCTACCGTCACCTCTCTCATCATGCTTGCATTTTGGTTTGTTTCCACCACCATCACCATGACCACCTTCATCATTGTACTCCTCATTTTCTTCTGTTCCTTCACCACCATTTTCATTGTCTTTGCCGCCACCACCATCGTTGTAATTCTGGTTCTAATGGTTGTCTTTGTCATCATCTTTGCCGGTGTCGTCTCCATCACTGCCGTGACTGTTGCCACTGTTGAGAAAGACAAATGTAGAAGAGTTATGATCAAGAAGTGAAAGACTGACAGAGAGAAGTGGGCATACATATGCAAGTCAGATGTGCGGGCGCGCTATCCTACTCGGAGTGGCGCACATGCGAACCATCCCAACGGCTGCTAGCCGTTTGGCTTGTGCCAACGTCAAATCTGGGGCAAATCCCCAACCTGGGCAAAGTGGTGAAATACCTTGCCTTATTGACTACTAGCACAGTGAAGAGTGTTTCTCACTACTTCAACATGATAGCACAAGTCTTCGTAGAGAGTGGCATCTACCATCGTGAGTAGGCACGGCCCATCATGGCGCAGCCAACGAGCTTTACTATTTACTTCAACATCACACCAGAAGCACCGAAAGTGACACGACAGGGTGAGCGTCGTGTGTTAGCATTGTGGATGGAGGATGTTTTCCTCCGCCTGCCGTGGGTGATAGTGTGGGCTAGCGACGA
>SZWC01005518.1:101301-146970 GCA_023375785.1 Penium margaritaceum
AGGGCGCACCGCCCCAGAGGGGGCGCCACGCGCCAACGGACGCCGCGCGCCAACGACAGCGGCGCCGACGGGGGGCCGGTTGCCAAAGGGCGCCGCGCGCGAACGGGCGCCGCGCGCCAATGGGCGCCGCGCGCCAACGGGCGCCGCGCGCGAAAGCAGAGTCGTGCGCAGACAACTCACCGGCAAGACCAACGCATGAGGGGCCAATGCGCCCCGGGAGGCGGCAAACGGGGAAGCTGCGGTGGAGCTTGAGAAGAGGGCGGTGTAGCGGCGTGGAGGAGGCGGAAGCGAGGGTGGCCGGCTAACCCACGGGCCAGGAGACTGGACACGATGCCATGTTGAGAAAGACAAATGTAGAAGAGTTATGATCAAGAAGTGAAAGACTGACAGAGAGAAGTGGGCATACATATGCAAGTCAGATGTGCGGGCGCGCTATCCTACTCGGAGTGGCGCACATGCGAACCATCCCAACGGCTGCTAGCCGTTTGGCTTGTGCCAACGTCAAATCTGGGGCAAATCCCCAACCTGGGCAAAGTGGTGAAATACCTTGCCTTATTGACTGCTAGCACAGTGAAGAGTGTTTCTAACTACTTCAACATGATAGCACAAGTCTACGTAGAGAGTGGCATCTACCATCGTGAGTAGGCACGGCCCATCATGGCGCAGCCAACGAGCTTTACTATTTACTTCAACAGCCACCATCGTCATTGTATTCATCCCTGTTTTTATTGCTGTGACCACGTCTGTTGTCGTCACTTCTAGCATTGTCGTACTTTTTTTCATTTTCATTGTCATCATTGTCATCATTGTGGTTGCTATTGCTCTTGCTGTCATTGTTTTTTTCATCATCATTTTCATCTTTCACTACTTTTTGGCTGATTGCATTCTTGCAACAGCCCCAAAATCTGCCCACAAACCTTGTTGATTTGCTGGGTGTCAGCCTCCCCAGCACTTCACAACCTACTTTTATTCCTCCTCCATCCTACTTCATTCAACTTGGAAATTGTGTCCATCGCCATTGTCGTTTTCTGTCTGCACCATCGTCAACGTAGCTTTTGTCCATGCCGTCTTCATTGTTGTAATAATCTCATGGTCATCGTTGCCTCTATTGTTTCCGCCTCCGCTGCAATTTCTGCCTTCCTTTTTCACTTTGTACTCATTGCCAGTTTCAGATATTTGTGTCAATTTTTGTCATTTTCTACCTCTTCCATCACTTTTCTGCTGCCATCATCATCATCATCATCATTATCCCCACCATTACTTTTGCCTCAATCGCCCATGATAATTGCAAACTCAAAGCTATGTACGTGGACATTGTACTCATGAAGGAGCACAAAACAAATGATAGAATTTACTGCACATTTCCTTGAAATATCTTCTTTTCTTTGTACAAAACCAGATGTGTTATGTGACAAGAGCGGGTTGAAACTTCATGGCAGGTTCATATGTATGGTTTTTTTTTTTTTTTGAATTATTGCAGAGTTTGGGGTAATTCCTCCAGAAATTCTATCCTGGATGTCACTTTTTGCCTAACTTTTGTACTTGAAAATGAATATGCCAGAGTAATTTTGCCTTCCAGATCTGATTTTTTTTTTTTTGTGCGTATACAAAATCCGGATACCATGGCTTTTCAAAGCGGCCTTCCATTCTCTGGAGAACCTACCCCAAAAAACTATCAGAGATGTTCAGTGAAACAGGAAAAGGGGTTGTTTTGTTGTCGGATTTGCGCATATGAAACCCAATGGTTGAACCTCAATGAATAAAGATTCCAAATCATGCTGTTCAATGCAAAGATCTTGCATTGCAGAAAACTTGAAAGAGACATGAATGTCAAGAATTTTCATAACCATAAACACAGTGATCTAGAGAGACTGAGATTAGATTGTATGGATGACTTGAGAAATCCAAACAGATAGGAATGCACTAGTGGATGTTTCTGGATCCTCACCAGCTGTACCACCTGCTGAAATTGGCCAATAGAATCTCATAAGATTTGGGGAGAGGGGGTGTACACAAATCCCCCTTGTCTGAAGAAGAAACTGTATTGGCCCAGTTTACTTGAGGGTGTAGCTGGCAAGGAGTATACTAGTGTACGGAGAGAAGGATTTTGAGATCAGACAAACAGAGTTTAAGAAAAAGATGAGATTGAAAACAAAACACAAAAGTGAAAAGTATGAAGTCGTTCTGATACACGTCTTGCTACAATCCCTTGATAAACTTGAGGGACTTGGAGTGAGGGGGGAGGAGGGGCTCAACAATGTTTTTCAATTTAAGCTGAAACAGATATTCAGAATCCACAAATGTAACCAGAAGTGTTTACAAAGACCAGATCATGTTGGATCTATGGCCACGAATAGCCGGTAACCCAAAAAAACATTGAAAACAAGAAGGATCATTTTTTGGTGTCTATCAGTTACACCACCCGCTACACTCTGCCCATACTCTATCAACTGGGGGGGGGGGGGGGGGGNGTAAACAGGAAGGAGTTACTCCGATACACACCAGCTACTCGACCTCAGTACAGTTGGAGGGTTGGGGCTTTGGACTTGATATTTTTCACAAATGCATGCCCAAACAGATTGTTGAGGTCATGCAAAAACAGATCGGCACCCACATTGTTTTAAAACCTCAATTGACTTTGATCAACAGCTGAAGATTTGTTTTCATCTAAATGAGATAGATAAACTAGTTCACATTTTCAGGTATCTCTCAGATACATCACTTGCTAACCTTTTCCAATACAATCTCAAAAAATTTTGTGGGTTCCTCATTGCTGAGGCTCCAGCCAGGCCCACACATCCTTAACAAACAAGATTTTATCGGCAGAGTGTATTGGAGGGTGTAGCTGAGATTATTGTAAACAAATAGACCAGTGCTTGGAGTGAGAGAGGTTCAGAATGGACGGAATGATATAATAAAAGTACGATGAAACTTTATTACAGAGATTAGATTAATGTACCATATGATTACCCTGATACATACCTCTTTTCACTTGGCGGATACATTTCAGTGGTTTGGGGGGGTTGGGGTCCGATGGAATGGCCACAATGAATGAGTGAATCAATCCGCACGACTAGGTTAGTGCTTGGAGTGTTCTCTATAATACAAAACGGAATGAATGTGAATTCTAGAAATTATTCAAAGATAATAGAAGCTTGAATCTTCTTGCCAAAAAATCACTTTAGGGGTCAATACATAATTAAGTCCAATAACAAATACATTCTTTACACCTAAAAGGAAAAACTAGACATATTCTTTTGAGATGGTTTTTCAAAAGTATTCAGGATGGAATTACTATGGACACTCATGTTCATGTGGTTATAAAAACAACCTCAACATAAAAAGCATCCTTCAAAGGTACTTGAACTTGTGTTCCTAATACATATGTTCTGTGGTGTATACGACTTCCCTAATTAACCATACCTTCCACCCCAAATACCACTACTTATCCCTCCCATCCCATTGAACTCTGGGCCTTGAAGAAAATGTTCACATCATTGACCAGCAAGGGTAAAGGAGCTGCAGGAGGGGAACAGCTTACTATGCTTCACCTTAATCATAATGGCCTCAACTATGAAGAAAAAAAATCCCATTTTTTATTGTTGCGAATACTCAGAGATTCCACATTCCCTTTATTCTTGAGTCCCACCTCACTATGTCATCATTCATATGGTTCCGATTTCCTTTTTTCTTATCATTTTCACATTTTTATGGCTAAGGTAAACTGACACAAGAATCTTTCAGATCATAATCTTCAGATTTTATGCATATTATAAATTGATGACCATTGGTGCCATGTATGCCCTAGCATAGTGAATTGATTGCAAAACATTCTGGTAAAACTTACACAAGAAGCTCCATGTCCACCCTGCCCAGTCTTTGCATGGACAGTTCAATCTTACATTTTCCCACTTCTGATCAATCCCTCCTCCACCCACATCGCTACGTACATGATATCTTCCGCAATTTCTACCTGTAAGGACTGTGTCTCCAGCTCCTACACTTAGGTCGTTGTTGGATTTCACAGAATGGCAGCCAGAGCTTGCTCGAGGAGTTTTCCCCTCTGCATCACTTAGGGGGGCAAACTTGATCAACAGCCTGTACAGAGAGACAAAAACATTTTGAGTTTCCGAAGGTCCATTTCTGTTTTTACCTCACCCCCTTGTTCTAGGTCCAAAACAAGGGGGATATCACCTTGAACTCGTGACTTCACACAGATTTTCTGGTCTCAAAAAATATGTTTTGATCGAAGCAGAACCGAGTTTTGCTTTTGACTCATCGGCGCAAAATCGTCGCATGCAAGACACGATCAGTGATTTTGTGCTTACATCTCTTGTGTTCCCCTTGCTCTTTCTCTTGCTCTATCCCTCATCCTTGCTTGCTCTTGTGAGTAAGGAGGGCGAGTGAGGGTAAGGGCACGAGGCCACAGGCCTCTACCCTCAAGGAATTGCGAACTCCTAGCCGTGTATCGAGCTATTAGCTTGATCGGCGAGCAGTGGCTCGTCGGCGGGTGGCCGGCCGATCACCTGAACAGCTGCCGGCTGACCGGTAGGCAGCGGGTGGCTGGCCACCATGGTGGCTTGCAGCCACCCCCTTGCCATCGCGAGGTGGGAGGGCCGAACCAACCCTCCTGTTGCATTCCTTCCCACTTATTATGAACCGTCCCAGTTCATGACCAACAAGTGCGAGTGCCAGATAGTGAGTCATCAACATTGTGAAAGAAAACTAATGATTTCAATCACCAGCTAAACATGAACACGTGCACGGCACTTGCACCTAAGTTGCATCTTATTGGTCAGCACAGCTTGCGGCCTCTTCCCTTTAGGTTGGAGCATCCGCGTGACAACAATGTTGAGCGTCCCCAATATCCTATGGTTGCTGTCCAAGAATGTCGCCCTACAGAAATGCTTTTCACTTTTTTTCACGTTCAGGTGGTGTGCCTTGCCACGTGCCAATCTGTGTGCGCTGCTAGCTCACTCTTGTACTCATTCACCACCCTTGTGGGCAAACAAGATTTGGGCTCCCACGAGTTGTGTTTAGGTCCACAACTGGCCCAATGAACGAGGTATTCCCAAACAACACGTGATAGGATTGTACACTCTTGGTACTGGAGTAGGCAAAGGACCCCATATTGGCCGTCAAAAATAAGGACTACTGGTGGTGGCTGAACGGTTTTGTCTACCGTGTATGGAGCCAGCAAGCTCCTATGAAACATGGCTTGTATCCCCCATACTCAGTGAAAGTAGCAATTGGTATGCCACCAGGCCGATGCGTGCCACAATGGGAAATGGCCCAATCCACTTCGATAGAAGTTTTTGCACCTTTTGTGACTTTAGCCAAAGGTTCTTCGTGCTAAGAAACACTTTGCCACCGATTTCAAACAAGACCTCAAAACGACCTTTGTTTGAACATGTCTTTTACCGTTTTTGAGAAGCTTGAAGCTGACCCTTTGCCTCTTGGAACAAGGAGTCTATGCACTCGGCAAAGGCTTGAGCAAAAGGAACATATCCTCTTGTATTCCCATTCGTCACTAATGAAAGAAGGCACCACTTGATGCCCACCACTATTTATCACAAATGGTAGGAACTGTGTATACTCATTCACCAAGTTGTTCACGGCAAACTTTGCCGATGCTAGGCTTTTTTCCTAGTCATTCATGGTAGGGTCCATGTACATACGGAGTACTTCCTCCAGAGTGTAATTCATGCGCTCTGTTCTTCTGTCAGTTTTAGAATGAAACGCTGTTGACATTCATGACTTACTACCAAGTTACTTGTGCATCTTTTGCCATAACTTAATGGCAGTTTTTCTTTATTGATCAGTGATAATGCACAACGGCAAGCTGTGGTACTTGCTGACACCCTCAAAGAAGTGATGAGCGGTCTCCTCTGCATTCATATTAGTGGTTGTAAGAATGAAGTGTATCATCTTTGTCAGAAGATCCACAACCACTATTATTGCATCGTGGCCATGGGTCGTATCCAGAAGACTAGTAATGAAGACCATGTTGACACACTCCTATGGAGTACTAGGGATGGGAAGTTGTCGGAGGATTCCAACACGCTTTTTGTTACTAGCCTTGTTCCAAAGACATGGCTCGCATGTCATGCAATACTTACGGACATTCACACTCCACCCTATCCACCAATTGTGGTCCAAGAGTGCATACCCTATTTTTTAGGTCTCACATGACCTACGGTCGACGGGTTGTGGAACTGGACATAATCTTCGCTTGAAGGTCTCTCGAGTCTAGCACAACAACTTGTTCTCCGTGCCAAAATATTCCTGCGGCCTCTACCAATCCATACATGTCTATATTTCAAGAGTCTTGAAACCAAGAATCCACGCATCATCACATCGAAATACTATTTACAGAGCCATTGTAGTGGATAATCTTTCAAGGTGGTTGCCACAGAGGTACAGGAGGATCTGGTGCTTGCATTATTGCTGTCACAATGGCCATGAAACACCCAACCTTGGTGATTGCTTTAATTTCTACAAGCTGTTGGTTAAGTGGATCAACCACGTTGATGTGTCTTGGCCGATTTATCCATATGAACGAGAATCGGCTTAAGTATTTGCTCCAACGCACCAATCGTGCGGCCTGTCACGACCGCCATTTTTTTCACATGTTGGGTTGCATTTGAAAAACCACCAACAGTTTATAGCCTGTCACGACTGCCATACCCCTTTCAGCACCCTCAAGGTAGTAACGCCACATCATGAAAGTGTGTACTACTGCAAGGAGCTCCTGATCCTCAGTTGTGTATTGCATCTCAGTGGGGATGACCTTCCGGCTCTCCTATGGAGCTGGGTGACCGTTTTGTATGAGGACTTCTCCAAGTGCTACTATCAATGCATCACTTTGTACCTTCCACGGTTGCATTGGGTAGAGAAGGGCTAAGATGGGCACTGTGGATAAAAGCTCTTTGAATTTTTGGAAGGCATTCTTGTAGTCAGATTTTTAATCCTAATGCACGTCTTTTTGTGTAAGTCAGCTTAACTGCGCTATGAGGGTCGAATACCCTTGCATAAACCGTCATAAATAGTTAGCAAGGCCAAGGAAAGACCAAATCTGCCCAACGTTTTCCAGGCTTGGCCAATCCACCATGGCTTGGACCTTTCATGGGTCGACACGGATGCCATCCTTGCCGACTATGTTCCCAAGGTATTTGAGCTCCTCTTGTGCAAACTTGAACTTGCTCACTTTTGCATAGAACTTTTGTCCCCGAAGGATCACGGGGACTTTGCCCAGTTGTTCTATATGCTCTTCCATGGATTTGGAGAAAACCAAGATGTCGTCAAGGTAAACGAAGAAAGCTTTCCTGATTTTCTTGGTAATTATTTGGCTCATTTCTCCTTATAAGGTTGTCGGGGCGTTTGATAGCTCGGAACTCATCGTGTCCCATCCCATGTGTGCCTGAAACATTTTTGGGGGTACACCTTCTATGATGTGGATTTGATGGTAAGCTTGAGACAAATCCAAGGACAAAAATACCTCTGCCCCTTGGATTTGGTCAAACAGGTCCGCAATCCGCGGTAAGGAGAATACATTTTTCACCATTAGCTTTTTCAGCGCCCACAAGTCCACGCACATACGTAGACCACCATCCTTTTTTTCACAAAAAGGATTGGCACACCGTACAGTGCGCTACTTGGCTCAATCCACCCTTTTACAAGGTACAGTTTCATTTGTCTTTTGGCCTCTTGCCTTTCTGCTGGACTAAAGCGATACATGGGTATGAATGGAGGGGTCACTAGTGGTTGCAGCGGAATCTTATGGCCCATGTGTCGTTTTGGTTGAAGCCCAGCCAGCGGGTCTTGGAATACATCAAATAACTCTCTTGTGGCATGCCTTCCTTTATGTGATCCTCAACTTTCTGCAGCTAAGCCAAGAGATATCGATACCCTTGTCGAGTTCGTCTCTTGACCTGCATAGTAGACAAGCTGGCATAGACATTTAGTCGGGTCAATATCAATTCTGTACGTAAGATCAACATAAAGCAATGACGTCCCTTCCAAAGGATCACATTTTTATTCAAAGCACATCAGAGCATTGTTTTCACAAAACCACACCTAACATCACGTTGAACGGGTCAAGAAGGTTGAGTACCTTCAACATAATACTCTATGTGTAACCTTGAATGCAAACTTTTTCTTTACAGGTACCAGTCACAGGTACCGTACAGTTTTCACCAACGATAATTGTGCCATTTGATGGCTTGTACTTGAGGCCCAACTTTTGGGTAAAGCCAATGCTAATAAAGGAGTCATCCCCTCCAGTGTCAGCCTGTATATTCATGAGTGCACTTGATAGATATCTTTTGAACTGCATCATCTTGTTACCTCCACTCTTCCAAGTGAATAGGCTCCATGACGGCAATCCGAATTTGTGATAAACATGGAATCTATACGCTAGAAGACACAAATCTTGTGATTTCCCACTTGAGTCCAGATCTTGTGGCCGAGTGTGAATTTGGCTAGGACCTTCCAGTCTTGAAATTGGACCGGGTCAGAATCGCCAACCAAAGGTACAAAGAACGTGATTGAACTCATCACTTTGAGGGTGTTTATTTCACTCACTGCGTTACAAAACTCTTGCATAGTAGTCAATGTTGCTACCACAAAGCATGTATGATCATGCATCTTGTCCAGAGACGCAAGGTTTAGTGGGCAATGCCAATCAGCAAGTGTAGAATGAGGCTCAACAAGAGGGGAGAAAAAAACAGAGAAATTGGAACTCCACATAAACTCCAATTGTCTAACATGAACCCACACTCGTTATCAAGTTTTGCCCCTGAGTGGTCCCCACTAACGTCACTCAGGGGTGGGGAAAACCCGCCCAACGCCCTTGTCTGTTACCACCACCGGGTCCATTGCCTCGACCACGGCCATATCCACGGTCCTGTCCGCAACCTCCTTCTTTACCATCTTCACAAGGTGACATAGCTGCGGTTAATGCCGCAGCCTCTTTCCCACCACCAGCCACCTCAGGGAACTGGGCCCTAAAGTGGCCAGGCTACATGCAGTTGTGACAGAGCTTGACACGAAAGGCTGCATTGCAACGCTCATGCACTGCCTACAGAATGTCATTGCCACGGCTATGCTTGTTGTTGGAGACCTTGTTCCCACCAGCCTTCCTTGCTGGAGGCTTTGTGAGGTGCTTGCCCTTGGCCTTGCCTCGTTGTCCGACTAACCCACCAGCCCCTACAGCGTCCATGCACATGTCACAGCCTTGATATGCACGGGTATTTGGCCGTGCATCAGAGTAGTGCTTTGGGTTTACTGAATACACTTCACTCATGTAGTAACGCAGCGCCCTCCAACTTGTCCAAGCTGGCCAATTGCCATCGTGGGTGGTCTTGTCTTTCATCTTCTCTCTGGTTAGACCGTCACGCAAGTACTTTAGCAGCAAGCACTTTGGGTGTCTGAAGCTCTGGACCCTATTGTTCTTGGTGATTCTTTTGGCTTCCTCCATGAATGCAGTGAACTTGCTCAAGTAGTCTTCGAGGAAGCTACCCAGCTGCCGGAAGTCCTTGGTCTTGTGGCAAGTGTGATACGCCTTTTCACACTGGGTGTACGTTTAATGCATGATCACGCACAAGGCCTCCCACGGCATGGTGTGTACTCCACTCATTAACCACGTACTTGAAGAGCTTGCCCTTAAGTCGCGTCGCATCGTGTTCCATACAATTTAGCTAGTCAGTCAGCTCCACGTCCCTCCACAAGACCTCCACATTGTGGAGGAAGGACGTGTTCATGACCGGCCCCAAAGTCATTAAGGTAGGCAAGTTGTTGCTACCAATGGAGGTTGTATCAATACCTATGACCCGTTGCAATTGCTATTGCATCCGTACCTGGATCACGCTCTGTAATTCCTTGTCAAGGTTCTTGCATCAGCGGCTTGCCTCGTGAGCAGCCAGGCACTGTAGCTTGCGATCACTGTTGAGGTCGGTGATGCTCTGCTTGATGTGGGCTAGCATGTTTTCAAACGCAAACTTCAACTCTGATGTCTTTAGAGCGTCGACGATAGCCTCCAAGTTCTTGCATAGTCCGTACAACTTTAACCTAATGTAGGAGGGTATAGTTTGCGTACACGCTTCCGAGGAGTCCCAGATTTTGGAGGAGGCTGTTTTCAGCAAAGACACTCAAGTGGGTGCTTGTCTGCTCCTTTGAGGCTAAATTGTAGGGGGGAGGGTACACCCCCACTCCTTTGGATGGGACTGCACCTCAACCATTGGTAGTCATATTGAGGTGGCCCGCCGCCTCGACAGCCAAATCAGGAAGCTTTTGGCGGTCGTTGCAAATTGCTCTCGTGGAAACGTCGTCTGGCTCATGCTTGCGAGAACTTCCTGTGTGGGCGCTTTCAGCGCCTTTCCTGATGTCGGCAACCTTGCTGCTATCGGCGGCTTTATGCGATCCGGCGAGCATTTCTCCCTTCTTGAGCAACAGGCTCAAGCTAGCTGTACGAAAATGGCAATGATCTCAATCCTCATCGTCTCCACCTTTGTGAACGTCGTGTGCCTTGTGGGGGTCCACACTCAGGTGGTCCTCCTCGAGCACATCATCCATCATGTAGGAATCGCCCACGTGCACGCCGATGGGCTCGTCGAGCACTTTTCCAGCTTTTGCATGCTTCTTGGTGTTGTTGAAGTTGGCATTGGTTTTGTTTGATGGTACGGTTGCCTTTGGTTTGGCAACCACGCTCGCCATGGCAGCTCCCAATACTTGGATTCCACCGAGGGCATGTGGTGAGGCCATCACCACCTTGCCCTTCTTGGACTTGGACAGTCCGGCACTTGCCATTCCTTCACCCGTGCAACTAGCACGTGAAGACCATTGTGAGGGTCACCCCATGACCTTGGAGAGGTGTCGCCTCCAAAAGTCACCTTGCTCTCACAATTGGTGAGGTAATTATGAAAATTATTTTAATTTTTCTAGGGCGCCACGGTCAGCACAATGACATGGTAAAACATAGCATTGTTCTATGCTGCCACGATCAGCACAATCATGTCGGCAAAATCCTAAGCTATGACTCACGCCACTAGGTAAGCTACAAAGCCTAAAAAAGTAAAGCAAGGACAAGATCAAGAAACTACAAGAATTTGAGCACCGCTCAAAAAGGTGAACGGGAGAGGAGTCAATTCTACCTAAGAGTTTACACCCCCACACGCTCCCTCCTTACAATTCTTGTCTTCTTCTTTGTCTTCTTGTCTTCTTGTCTTTCTTGGCCTCTTCTTGCGTTCTCTTGGTGTGCCTTGCGCCTCCTTTGAGGCGCCCTCCTTGTGCTCCATGGCAATGGGATGGCCTCCAAGAATTCTCAAAGTGTCGCCTTCCTCTCTTTTTTTCCTTTTTCTCTCACACTGTGAGAGTCCCTAGTCTTGGGCAAGGGCACTGCCCCAAATTTTGGTTGAAGAGGGAAATACGGAACCTTGAAAATGAAGACAAAGTGGGAGTTTTGGGGGTGGGCACTCCCCGTCCGGTCCAAGAAAAATCCACCTAGTCCCCTGGTGAGGTGAAGAATCTTAGAGGAGCTGGCGGAAAAAAATGGAGCTCCTCAAGAGCTTTCCGACGTACTTTATGGCCCTTTAAATGGTTAAATTTTAATCCCATACCCCTCTTTGGCATTTATGGCACTACTATAGCTGCTTGCGGTGTTCTATATCTCTTGTAGCCACCAGAACTGTTGCACCCTTGGTCGTGAGGGTCGTCCTACTCTGAAAACTATTGCAACGGCTGTCTCCAGCTCTTGCACTTAGGTCATCGTCAGAGTTTGCACTGGGAGTCCATAGCTCAGTCGAGGGGTTTCCCCCTCTGTGTTAGTCGGGGGGGGAAATCGTCATCAACGACCCGTGGAGGGAGACTCGAATGTTTTGAGTCTCTGGAGACCCATTTCCGTTTTTACCGCACTTCCTCATTCCGGGTCCAAAACTAGGGGGCTATTAGCTCAAAGTCGTGAGTTCACACGAGTTTTCTGGTTTCAAAATTTCTAGTTTGACTTAAAGAAAATCGAGTTTTGTTTTTTATGCGTCAGCGCAAAATCATCGTGTGCAAGGTACGATTAGCGATTTTGCGCCTACATCTCTCATACACCCCTCGCTCTTGTTCTATCCCGCGTCCTTGCCTGCTCTCGCGAGCAAGGAGGATGAGCAAGGGCAAGGAAACAAGGCCACAAGCCTCAAACCTTGAGGCCTCGTGGCCTCTTGGCCGCCGATTGAGCCACCAGCTTGATCGGCGGCTGGTGGCTCGCCGGCGGGTGGCCAGTCTACTGACTCGCCACCCGACTGGTCACTTGACCGGCCGCCGGCCACCCGGCCGGCCTGAAGCCAGCGGGTGGCTGGCCACCAGCCAACCCTAGCAATAGTGAGGGGTGGCTTGCAGCAACCCACTCGCTATCGCAAGGAGGGAGGGCCAAACTGGCCCTCCTGCTACAGCATCCCTTTATTTCCAAAATTGCATATCACTTGGTTCATGGCCCATCTTGACCAGATTCATCACTCTACAATCCTCCATATCCCCATCTCGTCCACATTCATGACAAATCACCCTCCTTATGTACACTCATGTCTTAGTGTACATGCTAAGTAAACACCATGGGAACATTCATATAAGTTTCCTAAATGACTCTTCATCATTTCCTGGCACCAGCATTTTTTTGCACATTGGTTCGAATATGGTTGAAACATATGGTGAAGTAATAGGTGACCTAGTTTGGACCTAAGCACATGCTTTTTCACATTTGCATCAACGTAACTTAGCTATTCCTATCCGCTCTCTCCTGAATCCGGTTCTCTGGACCGCAAGGGTCCTTAATGAGAAAAAACCTCTCCCCTCATTGCACCCGGTTGTGGGTTTTTGTTTTTTTCTTGCCCGGGCTCATTCTTGGCCCCGCGGTAACGGGGCCCAGAAGGTTCCCTTCTATTGTATGGGGAATCTTTGAACCCCCGACTCAAACCACTTGTAAACGCGATGTTAGAACAGTCAAACTTTGACCAAATCCATCCCATAATCACACCTGGGGTTGTGGGTTTTTCTTTTCTTTTTTTGGGCACAGGCTTGTCAGGATGAGATCCACCTGATGCGGTCCCGGAATTCTTCTGATCGTCTCTAGTGGTTCATGTCTACTGTTTTGGGCGAATCTGAGACTCAGCGTGAGATTTCTGGTCGCCTCACGCTATGTGAGCAGGAATTTAGAGACACTCAGTTTGTGAAGGGAATAACGTCATTTTGCGTTAGTTTTTGAACATGAACATGACCACAACATTTATAGGGCTTGTCATGAGCTTTCCAACGCACCAAATTGCATGCAATTCAGCCAACCGTAGCTCAAGTTATGCTTGCCAAAGTGAAGGTCTCACCCACCACAGAAGCCTGACGCCGCCACTCGCCGTGGCGCCTTCATTCACGTGCGAAGCGCCTTTCCCAAGGCGCATATCCCATTGCACATGGTGTATGGGTCCCCTGCACTCTTTCCATGCACCCTACCCACTTTTGGGTCGTGTTTGGTGATGGGGTGGGACGAGGTTCGAAACCTGTCCGCGGACCTGCAGTCAGAATTTTGACTAAGTCCCCGAGTAACAAAACGTAATACTGAGTTTCGGACGTCGAGCCAGGATTTTACAAAGTCCCTCACTAACAACCTGCACTACTGGATCCGGTGGATGATCCGCCGGATCAGGTGGATCATCCACCGGACGCCTCGGCAGGCCTATCGGAGCATTTTCTCCACATGGTATTTTTGTTACTCGATCCGGTCGATTATCGACCGAATTTCGAGTCGCAGCCGGCTCCCAGAGCCGCTGCGCATACCCCAACTTTGGAAAGCCATATCTCTCTAGACACTTGTTCGATTCCGGCGAAACAACTTCCACCGGATTCAGCAACTCGTCAACTTTGAAGGGCAATCCTCCATTTCAGGATCCGAGCAAATTTCGAGTCACCAGATCCGCCGGAGCGGAGTTTCCATTTTATGGCGGCTCGTCATCGCCCCCGGCCCCGCACTTGGGCATGCGAAGGGCAGTTTTTCAACATTCTCCCCCTTGCACCTTCCATGCCCGCTGCTCCTGCTTGCTCTAACTCATCTTCGGCTGCGCCCTCCAGCCCATCATAGCTGGTCATCCCAAGTCCGGCCACGCTCATCGCGTGCCGGTTTGCGGGTTGCGCTTTGGTCAAGCAATCCGCAAGCATGTTGTGCGTGCTGCAGTGCTGCAGCACCACCTGCCCCTTCTCGACCATGTCCCATGCGTAGTGATAATGCACGTCAATGTGCTTCGTCCTCCTGTGCTGCGTCGGGTTGTTCGTCAGCGAGATGGAGCCGGTGTTGTCCTCGTGCACCACCGTAGGCTCCAGCTGCGGCACGCCCAGCTCCCCCAGCAACCTGCGGAGCCACACCGCCTCCTTGACCGCCTCGGCCAGTGCGATGTACTCAGCTTCCACTGTGGAGGTGGCAACACAGTCCTGCTTCCTGCTGCACCACGAGACCGCTGCACCAGCGAGGAAGAACACGTAGCCGGATGTGGACTTCCGCTTGTCCACATCGCCAGCGTAGTCTGCATCCGTGTAGCAGACCAGACGCAAAGGGTCCGCCCGCCCTTTGCCCTCGAACCTCAGGCGCGCGTGCCGCGTCGCCTGCAGGTAGCGGAGGATGCGCTTGACCNGGAGCCACACCGCCTCCTTGACCGCCTCGGCCAGCGCGATGTACTCAGCTTCCACTGTGGAGGTGGCGACGCAGTCCTGCTTCCTGCTGCACCACGAGACCGCTGCACCAGCGAGGAAGAACACGTAGCCGGATGTGGACTTCCGCTTGTCCACATCGCCAGCGTAGTCTGCATCCGTGTAGCAGACCAGACGCAAAGGGTCCGCTCGCCCTTTGCCCTCGAACCTCAGGCGTGCGTGCCGCGTCGCCTGTAGGTAGCGGAGGATGCGCTTGACCGCCTGCCAGTGTAGTGGCCCTGGATCAGCCACGTACCTGCTCACTTGGCCCACCGCGTAGGCAGGTCCGGTCGAGTCACCACCATGGCATACATGAGGCTGCCCACCGCCGATTGGTAGGGCACCCCTGTCATATCCTCCCGATCGTCTTTTGTTTGCGACGCCATTGCCGCACTCAGTTCATAGGTCGTGGAGACAAGACTGCACACTGGTTTGCAGTCCTCCATGCCGTACCCCTTCAGCACCTCGGTCACGTATTTGGCCTACCCCAGCTTAAGCGTGCGCACCCTCCGGTTCCGCGTAATGCTCACCCCGAGGTAGAACTCCAGCTTCCCCATGTCCGACATCTGGAACCTACTGCTTAGCTGCTCTTTCAGCTGCTGTAGGCTTGGCAGGTCTGAGGAGCACAAGATCAGATCGTCCACGTAGAGTGCGACAATCTGATGGAGCTTCTTGCTGCGCCGCACGTACACACTGTGATCTGCCTCACAGCGCTTGAAGCCAAGTTGTGCCATGAAGCTATCCATCTGTTGGTACCAGCATCAGGGCGATTGTTTTAGCCCGTACAAGGACTTCCGCAGCTTGCACACCTTACCCTCTGGCGCCTCCACCCCCTCCGGCACCTTCATGTAGATTTCCTTGTCGATGATGCCGTTAAGGAAGGCCGTCTTTACGTCCATTTGGTGGAGCTCCATGTCCTTTGTGGCTGCCACCGCAAGGATCGCCCGGATGCTTGTGAACTTGGCGACGGGGGCGAACGTCTCATCGTAGTGCTCGCCCTTACGCTGTGTGTACCCCTTCGCCACGAGCCGCGCCTTGTACTTGTCAACCACTCCTTCCTTCGTGAACTTGGTCTTGAAGACCCACTTGGAGCCGATGACCTTGGCGTCTTTCGGCGTGTCAACCAGTTGCCACGTGTCGTTTTCTGCAATGGACGCCAACTTCGACTTGATGGCAGCATTCCACTGCTTTCCCTCGGGCCGCGCAAGCGCCTCTTGCATGGTCGTCAGCTCCATTGATGCAGCCAGTATGCACCGCGTCATACCAATCCATCAACCGGTGCTTGCGTTGAAACGCTTCCCCGCTCTCCGTTGCCTCCCGCTGCGGCGCGCCAGTCTTGGCGGCGTCTTGTCGCTCAACTACGATCCTTCCAACTCAGCCCCCTCCGATGAATCATCGACCGGACGGCTTCCCGAGGATTCTTCCCGCTCCGGTGAACCATCAACCGGACGAGCGGCGCGTCCGGAGGATTTTCCCCTGATGCCCGACGCGAACTCCGTCGGGAGTGCGCACTTCGGTACCCGCGGTGCCTCCTTTGACGGATCATTCCGCCAGATCGCCAGCCTAGCTGCATCATCGTCGGAGTCCTCCGCATCGCCTGCTGCACCTCCTGCACCGACGCGCTCCGACGTCGCATCATTGACCTCCGCGTCCACCAGCTCCTCCTCGTAGTCAAGGAGCTGGAACCACTCCCCCTGTTTTGGGGTGTTCCCGACGCTCATGTCGTTGCTGCTGCTGCTAAAGCTCTGCTGCTCGTCAAACTCGACGTCACGGCTGCGGATGATCTCTTGCGTGCGTGGGTTCCAGAGCCGATACGCCTTTTGCGCGCTCTTGTAGCCGAGGAACAAGCACGGCTTCGCCCGCGGTTCCAGCTTGTTGTCTCATCGTTGCGCTGCCTGTACCATCGCGTGCGCCTTGCACCCGAACACCTTCAGGTGCACCACGTTTGGCTTGCGCCCGCTCCAAACCTCATGTGGCGTCTTCCAGCTGCCCTTACCCTTCAGCACCGCTCTTGGGGTGAGGTTGATGGTGTAGCTCGCTGTACGCACAGCCTCTGCCCAGAAAACTCGCGGAAACCCCGCATCCACAAGCATGGTCCGCACCATGTTGAGCAGCGTCTGGTTCGCCCGCTCCGCCACTTTGTTGGACTGTGGCGAGTACGGCGTAGTGGGTTCCCACTTGATGCCCTGCTGCTTCATCCACCCGCTACAGCCCACGTACTCTCCGCCATTGTTGCTGCGTAGCACTCTGACCTTCTGGCCAGTCTGCCTCTCCACCGCTGCGACGTACTCCTTTAGCCGGTCCAGGACCTCTTCTTTCCGCTTCATGAAGTACACGTAGAGCTTCCTACTGCAATCGTCAATGAAGGTGATGAAGTATCTGAAGCCGCCGTTTGACGGCGTTTTTAATGGTCCGCACATGTCGCTGTGCACGACCTCGAGCAGGTCCTTTGCGCGAGTCGCGTTCTCGTTGAATGGCTTGCGCCGCACCTTGCCCAAAATGCAAGGCTTGCACTTTTTGTGCGCTGCTGCATCTGCTGCCGTGTTTGCACCATTGATGACGCGACCGCGCACCATGTCGCGCTTCGCCATCTCCTTAACGGTTGCGGGCGCCAAATGCCCCAACCGTCAGTGCCAGAGCTCCAAATGAGCGCTTCCTCCCTTGGCCATGTTGACGACGCACTCCTGCAAATCTGCTCCGTCGGATGCCGCGAGGACCACCTTGGTCTCCACGATGTAGAGACCGCCCTCGCGCTTCGCCTCCAGCACGACCTCGCCGTCGCCGTCAATGCGCACCACTGCGCCTTTCCTGCGGAAGAGCACCTCATACCCCTTGTCCGTCAAGCGGCTAACACTCAGGATGTCAGCCAGGCCGGGGACGTGCTGCACATCATGGATTGTGTACAGCTCCTTCTTACCGCCCACCACGACTTCCACCTCCACGTCGCCTTGGCCGGCCGCCGGCTCGACTTTGTCGTTTGCGACCACCATTGACTTGGAGGAATTCTCGTAGGTGACGAACCCCACCTTCTTGACTTGGGTGTGCTCCTCGACCCCGGAATCCAGGCACCGCCTGTTGGCCTTCTTGAGGAAGTGGTTCTTGTTGCCGTTGAGGAGCGACCTGCCCTTGCTGTTTTTGCCGCCGGTCTTCGCCTCCTCCGGGCACTCACGGGCCCAATGGCCCTCCTTGCCGTAGTTGCGGCACGCACCTTTCTTGGCGCCCTTCTTGCCGCCGCCCTTTTCGCCACTTCCTTGGCCCCCGCTTCCGCCACCACGTGTTTTGGTGACGAGGGCCGATGAGGAAGATGAGGACTCCCCGCAGCTCCGGCGCTGCGCCTCGTTGTGGATGTACTCTGCGACCGCACCATAGGTGAGCTTGTCCTCCGACCATCCTCCAAGAACGGTGATGAGTGCACCCCAACTATCAGGTAGGGCCATAAGGAGGGCCATCGCCTACAGCTGCGTGTCGATCTTCCACCCCACGTCATTGCATTGCAAGGCGAGCTACTCGATTTGCTGCATGGCGGAGATGACATAATCTCCCTCCTCGATTCTCACCATGAGGAGTCACTTCATCGCGAAGATTTTGTTCGCGAGCGACTTGGATTGGTGGATGGCGCAAAGTTTTTCCCAAGCTTCGGCTGCCAGCTTGCAGCCTTGGAAGTAGCCCCACTACGACTCGGCTGTCCCGGAAACCAGGAGCATGAGCGCCTTCGTGTTCTTCTTTTCGAAGGCCTGCTTCTCCGCGTCCATAGCAGTCGCCTCTGTGAGCACCTCCTTTCCCAACATGACATTCAGCAGCCCCTTATGTAAGAGGTGTAGTTCAAACTGCCACCTCCATAGCCCAAAGTCCGGGCCGCCTGCATACCTCTGAATGGGTTGCGTCTCCTTCTGCGCCATGTGCGCAGCTACTACTATGACGAGTTCTCAATACTTCACGGCGACGTCCAAGATGACGATCACGTGCACTGCGGAAGACGTGAACGTTGGAGGCGTTCAGACCCGTGGGCCCATAACCCTTTGTCAGGATGAGATCCGCGTGATGCAGTCCCGACGTTTTTCTGATCGTCTCTAGTGGTTCACGTCTACTGTTTTGGGCGAATCTGAGACTGAGCGTGAGCTTTCTGGTCGCCTCACGCTATGTGAGCAGGAATTTAGAGGTAGTCAGTTTGCGAATGGAATAACGTCGTTTTTTGTTAGTTTTTGAGCATCAACATTATCACAACATTTATAGGGCTAGTCATGAGCTTTCCAACGCACCAAACTGCGCGCGATTCGGCCAAGCTAAGCTCAAGTTATGCTTGTCGAACCGCAGGTCTCACCCACCACAGAAGCCTGACGCCGCCACTTGCCGTGGCGCCTTCATTCACGTGCGAAGCACCTTTCCCAAGGCGCATGTTCCATTGCACATGGTGTATGGATCTCCTACACTGTTTCCACGCACCCTACCCACTTTTGGGTCGTGTTTGGTGATGGGGTGTGACGAGGTTCAAAACCTGTCCGCGGACCTGCAGTCAGAATTTTGACTAGGTCCCCGAGTAACAAAGCGTACTACTGAGTTTCGGACGTCGAGCCAGGATTTTGGCTAAGTCCCTCAGTAACAACCTGCACTACTGGATCCGGTGGATGATCCGCCGGATCAGGTGGATCATCCACCGGACGCCTCGGTAGGCCTATCGGAGCATTTTCTCCACATGGTATTTTTGTTACTCGGTCCGGTCGATTATCGACCGGATTTCGAGTTGCAGCCGGCTCCCAGAGCCGCTGCGCATACCCCAACTTTGGAAAGCCATATCTCCCTTGATACTTGTTCGATTCCGGCGAAACAACTTCCACCGGATTCAGCGACTTGTCAACTTTCAGGGGCAATCCTCCATTCTAGGATCCAAGCAAATGTTGAGTCGCCACATCCGCCGGAGCGGAGTTTCCATTTTCTGGCGGCTCGTCAGCGCCTCCCGGCGCCGCACTTGGGCATGCGGAGGGGCAATTTTCAACAAGGCTCCTGCTGGGCCCCGCAGTTGCGGAGTCCAGCAGGTTCCCTTCTATTTTACGGGGAGTTCTTGGATCCACCAGTCAAACCACACAAAAACCGGATACTCAAAAAGTCGAACATTCACCAAACCCATACCCTAATCATACCTAGGATTGTAATTTGTTTTTCTTGCCCGGCCTCCTACTGGGTCCCGCGGAAGCGGGGCCAGAAGGTTCCCTTCTTTCATATGGGGGATTCTCAGATCCCCCACTCAAACCATTCACAAACCGGATACTCGAACAGTTACAAATCCTGCCTTTAAACCCCATTCGCAGAAGTCGAGGAAGTCGTGAGGTGTACACTAGTGTAGATTTCGCACCTTCCACCACATACACCCCCTCGTACACTCGTGGGGTCCGGGGGGAAGGGGGGGGGGACCGAGTGAAGTCAACAGACCCATCCTCCCACCCTTAAAAGAACATAAACGTGTACAAGGCGAATGTATGAGATGATGTATGTGGGAGGGGTATTCAAAATGACAATAGTGTAATCTCATGAGAGATTTTCGAGGAAGTCGTGAGATGTACACTGTTGTACGTTTTGCAACTTCCACCACATACACCCCCTCATACACTCGCCTTGTACACTCCGTTGAGGGGGGGGGAGACCGAGCGATGTCAACGGATCCATCTCTCACCTCCTCCTTAAAACAAGAAAGTTTATGAGGCAAGTGTATGCAACGTTGTATGTGGGAGGTATAAAAAAGACACTAGTATAGTCTCGTGAGAGATTTTCTAGGAATGCGCAATATGTATACTAGTGTACATTTTGTGACTTCCACCATATACACTCCCTCGTACACTCACCTCGTATCCTTCACAGGGGGATGAGGGGTGGACAAATCGATGTCGATGGACGCCTCTGCCCATCCCTCCCTCCAAAAAATGGGAAAGTTTATGAGACGAGTGTATGAGACGCTGTATGTGGGGGGATATTAAAAATGAAATCTCCTATAGTTGTGTGAGATAACTTCCACGTTTTACAACTCCCACCACACACACCCCCTTGTATACTTGCTTTGAACACTTTGGGAGGAGGGGGGGTGGGGGCACTCGTCCAATCAAATGTTTTGTATATGCGTAAAAGTTTTCCATGTATGTGTGGAAGTATCTCGTATATGCGAGAAAGAGCCTAGAATCATAGTATAGGGGGTCTTTCAGAACATGTGCACAAACTATGTACTGGCAGAAACTCTTAGCAGACCTATAATGTTCTTAACTTAGAGAAACACATTATAGCCCTTGTAACCTTCTAAGAAGCTACCTTTATTTGTAGGTAACCATACCTTGAAACCTTAACTACCTCAGCCAAGGAGCGTGCTCAACTTCACGCCTAATACACCATAAGCGTCTCTCTCACCATCAGGCCGCCCTCCTCAAACGGAATCCTGAACGCCACAAACCTTCTCCCCTCATCTCTTGTAAGATATGTCCTTGCTGGTCCCCATGAAGGATACTGGCACTTAGAGATTGAGATGGATTCCTCCAGTCCTCTCCTGTTGTCATTGACATGGCCTCAATTGAATTGAACTGTTTTGTTACTCCTGCCTTTTCAGTCGACCTGAGCTTATTGTTGACTTCTCTCCCCTCCTTCCAACTGCTCATCATAAGTGCCTACCTTATCAAATCTCCTCCATTTTTATTCTTCTATTGCAAAACATGAGATTTCCTCAGAAATCCTTGCTGAGGCATCTCATAAAGCTTGTGGTTCATGTGTCCTTGGAGAAATTTAGAAATAGCTTGTACCTACTGGGTCATTCCAACAGCTTCCATACTACAGATTCCTCCTTGAAACTCTGTATTACAGCTTTGAATTCTCTACCTCCCTCACTATTCTTGTTTACAACAAGGGAGATCACTAAGACATGAGTATGATTTGGCATGTCTCCCTCCTCAACTATGAGTACAAGATTCTTGCAAAGGTGCTCACATCCCTCCTTGACAAAGCATTTCCCTTCGTAATTCATCAATATCATGATGGTTTTGAGAAGGAAAAGCATTATCCATGACGTCATCCAAGTTCACGATATTCATCATTATGCAGTATGCTCTCAAATTCCTTCCTAATTCATCTCTCTACTCTTTGAAAATATTACAATTTGCTTCATTCTTATAATGAATTCCATGCTCTTTTGCATCTGAGTCAGAGTTTGTCTTTCATCTTTCGTACACTCCTTGATCAGTGTACATGGAGTTCCTTCAAACATGTTTCTTGGAAGGTCATTATTCTATATCAACAGGAACAAATTCTGTGCCATCGCAATGATGCGCATGGCCAATCCCATGGTGCATCACACACCGGAAAAATCAAAATCATCAGAAAGTCCATCGAAACAGAAAGATCAGCCAAAAGCCATCAGATATCAAGATCCCACAACCATTGACTGTGAAATCATTTCTTTCTAATCTTTCTTGCATTTCCGTTCTCATTTGATATGAAAATCAGGCTGTTTGATTGCAATGTATGATGATAGTCATGTGAAAGTGTGGGAAAGGAAACGCTGGACCGGAATGGTCCTCGAGTGGAGTGAATAGGATAAAACTTTAGCCTGTCATATAGCATCTTCCAGTCGCAACTCATTGTCATTGTGCCCACAATGACGATGGCTCATCAGACAAGCATTGTATTTGTCTAACCATGCTGTGTGTGTCTCACATACAGCACAGGCAATTTTCCAACAAAAATTCTTGAAATTGAAGATGAATGGTGATGGGCCTTTTGATTGTTCAATCCAGTGACGAATGTCAGCCGAAGTATGCTCGGACCCAGCTATATGTCTCCAGATTCTGACCATGTCCCGACTCTTTGGTTGGACAGTCAGGGGTACACTTTTTGGGTCAGCGTATATATTTCTGTATTGAAAAATAATGGCTTCGATGTTGTAAGGAGACCTTCAGAAGGAAAGGACAAAAAAAAGGAGAAATTAATACGGTTGCGACGTGCACCAGCCTGCCACGAGAAAAAACTGTGTCTTTGTAACCATATCATTGGAATCAAAATCCTCGATCTTCAAGTGGGTCCATCCTTGGCTTGTTCATCAAGAGATGGAACAAATCCAAGAATGTTTGATTTAAACAGAAGTTTTCCTAAAAAAATCTCAGAAAGAGAATGAAATGTGCGAACTCGCTTCACAACACGTAATATGTCACATCTTTTTTTTTTCATCTTATGAGGGTGTGGTCTGGAATAAATTCTCTCATAAGAATTCATGAACTTCAGGGAATGGCAAGCAGAAAAAGATATGGAATTTCCCTTCCAAGAAGCTTCCTAAAGCACAAAATTTACCAAGTAAAAATTGTGGAATCTATAAATCATATGTATACTCCTTTCTTGGCAGATTTCCAGCCTCAAGTTATTTCCACGAAAACACATCAAATAGAATAGGAAACTGCTATGTTCCTTCTTTTTTATGGGACATTGTGTTGTACACATGTCTGAAGGTGCATGTTTTCAGGATGATTGGGACTAAGATTTAATCTGGTCATTCCTCCAATCTTCCATCGTGTGAAACACCTTCATCACAATACTCATACCCACTTCCTTATTTTTTTTTCTCTCACTGCTACGGTCTCTATCCAATCTGGAGTTCAATAAAGCTCTCGCATCATCCCCCTTATTCTGATCTGCACACTCCAACCCAAAGAGGATTTCCTCCGAGCCAGACAAACTTGTTTCCTTACAACCATTCAATTCAAATCCCTCTTTAAGTGTGTCAGTCACCTTGCTGTGATCCTCTCTTCTGGTCACAAAATCATGGTTTCAGTCCAACTGTTGCACACAACAGCTCCATAAAATGACCTTGACACCAACTACAACAAGAACTTCATTATCCATATGAGATATCACATCCTTGTTCTGCCATCATCTCCCTGCCTTATCCCCTCCATCCCTGTTTAAATTTGATACCATATTCTCTCCCCCTCACTGGACCCCAGATTTATCAAGGATATTTTGGTCAAACTGACTGATTCTATGTCGACAGAGGCTCACGTCCTGCTCCAGACCAAAATCATTGCCATATATACCTATCTCAATCGAGAATTTCCTTTTTTTCTATCATGTATTCCCTCCCCTCCTCAACATGTACAAGATATCAATACCATCCTCAACTTCATTTCATCCAATACAAACTGTAGGCACATCACTACTATATTTCTATTGTACTCACTAGAGATTGTGTGTGACTTTGAGACCCAATGTGGTTTGGGATTTGTCTCGCCTATCCTTTGAACTACCTCTCAAGAAGCTAAATGGGGCAATTTTTCTCTTGCACAAGGCAAACTGCATTGAAAACCCAGTGATCTCTTCACGCTTTTCCAAAATCATGCCGATTCTTTCTCTCTCTCACCTGCACATTGGTTAGCTAGAACTCCAGTCACTCCAAACCCAGACGGTGCCCCAAATTTCAGCAATTATTCCCTTGTTCTTCGGAAGTCCCTGCCCCTCAACTCCTTTTCAAAGATCTTAGTCACAAATACACTGCATACCACCATCTTATCTGTAAATCTCATTCATCCCTTGTCATTTCTCCTTCAAAGTCATTGTTTCTTACTGAGGACATCACACTAAGAATCCTAGGCCTCTGTTGTCTCTCTTAGTAGCCAAACAACGATGATCTCTGATGTCCTAAAATCTATAATCATGCCTTGGAGCCGTATCCTTCATCTTGGATCCTCCATCCCGCGGACATTGAATTGGTCCAAATTGTTCACAGTCCAGGACCTTACCGGCCTCCCAACATCCATGGTATTTTTTCTGCTTCCATCATCCCTAATGCAATACCAAGTCCTTTTTTTGTTCCTTCCTTGAGCTGAAACTCCCTCCTCCACCCTTGGTTTTGACAGCACATGACTCACAAAAATCTCCTAGCCCATGTTTTTGTATAAGAAAAAAAATCTTTCACATGGATTTCGGCCGGCCATTCTGTTCCTTTGTATCTCCTCTATTTCTCCATGCCATTGCTCCTTCATTCCCCCTCTCAACTCCTTACACCTCAATCCTTTTGACTGTAATGAAATATAAACCCATTGATCATTTTATTGCCCATCTACATACCACAAAGTTCTCCACATTTCTCTTGACCTCCAGATGAGGAACATCGTGACCACAATCATTTTCTTCTCCATCCCAATAGCTCAATGCACCCAATTCATAAACTTGGATTGACATGGCCTTTTCCATCTTTGAAAACAAGATAGGAACATTGAACACTTCTTCCTTCTATGTCCAAGAAGACATGCTCTCACTGATGTCTTTCAATACATTTGTGGCAACCTCTTCCCACGCATCCTCGCAATTCAGATGATATTCTTCTTGGACCCCTTGAACCTCTTTCCTTTTGTGCCATCTTGTTTTTCATTTGAACTATGCATTTTCATCTCACTTGGTAAGAAGGTTGGGCACACTCTTCTATTTCCCCACTGCCAAAGCCACAACAAGCTTCCACTTGGCGCTCAAACAACACATTTGGTTCCGATCCTCTCTTTTCTTTACCGCGGGAGGAAACACATCCAAAATACGTCTCAATTCCTTTGTTTCCAGTTTCTTCCATCCCATCGACATACCTCATCTTCTCATAATAGACCTTGGTGTTGATTTTGGTTGTCCTCACCTTTACCCTTTGGAGGAGACATCCAATCATTTACTTATTTCCACCTTCCTGTTATCCTTGAAGAACTATGTTCAGTCTCCAGGCTTCTTTTGGTCCCAAGGTAACCCCTCCCTTGCCTCAGTACATGCAACCAAGGGAGAGGAAAGAAATCATCGTGGTCTCAACGAGACAAAAGGCTTATAGCAGCCATGTCCATGAGTTGAATGAAGATTCTCCCACATCTAGAAGTTGAATAATAACAACATCCCGTGCAAGCATGCTTCCCTACATCCCGGAGTGGGGGGTTGTGCCACTTCACTGACATACATAAGTATGTCAGTATGTAGTAGTATACACAAGTCTCTCAACTGCACAAGTGGGAATCATCATCCTATCATTCATGCCCCACCGTTCATGAACCTCCTAGTTTTTACGCCGTTCATCAAAGGGCATTTTGGCCAACTTCCTTGACCTCTGGTGTTCTGTTTGAACAGGTTTGTTATTTTGATACTGGTTGTTTTACTTTTTTACGGTTCTAGAATTCTGCAATGCAGCGCCTTCAATTCTTCAAAATCCCCGACTTCTGGGTGGATTTTCTCAATGCAGCCTCTTACGAGGTGGCATCTCAAGTGACACGTAACTCGAGCAGCTAAGACCCCACAAATACCTTATTCCCTTTTCTGCTGTTTAAAATGTTTTCTAGAAGTTTTGTAAACCCTTCACCAAAGCACAATAATCACTAATTACAGCAGCACGCTTCTTGCCAGCTGCTTGAATCGTCTTGTAAAGCAACTCTTCTACCTGTGATTTACCAACGTTCTGCTCGGGATAACACTTGGTATAGACCACACTTATGCCAGAGGGGAAACAGAAAACTTTATGCCCATGCGACAACCTTGCACAAGTCTTCAACGCACCTCCACCGTCCAAAAATTTGCAGACCTCACAAGCGAGTGCACCTGGTGGCAAGCAGCACTAAACTGACAAAGAATTTGGTGATGGAGGACAAACACAAGAAATCCACAGTGCTCTCTGAGAAAACCAGGCAGCTGCGACAGCAGGCAGCGCAGTGACTTGAGCAGCTTTGAAGACTCTGATGTCCAATTTGGTGAGAAAACTCTTGGGATTGGCAAACCCTTCACCTCTGCCATTCCCCATTGGGGTGACATGTGGCATGATGGGAGGAGGCATCAGCCAGAAAGCTCATATGAATGATGACTTTACCTGAAAGCTGTCAGGACTCAAAAACGTATAAAAGCATCTGCTGCAAAAACTCACCGCGGTGATGGAGGAGCTATAAAACAAACGTGCACAGAAATCAGTGCTCATTCAGAGAAAAAACCAACCCTCAAATGTACCCTAAATCCGGCCATAACTTCCAGAACTGTTGTATCCTGTAAATGCAAAATGAATAACGGTTTGGATTTGGCTAACAACTGTTCAGGTATGCTTTTCCGTTGTTGGGATCAACAAGGATTACAAGAAACTTTACCTCTCAACCTTTTCTTGTGTGGCAAGGCATGGATTTGGCAGTCCAATCAAACTGACATCCAATGACAGCAGGAGACTGGCAGAGCTGGATCAACGGCTGACACGACCAATCTCACAGCATTTCTGAACAGAGAAGTATCAAGGGGAATTTCCTAATGGATTACAGGGAGATTGAGAGAGGTTGAGCATTGTGCCGGTTCCGCACTTAGCCGCAACCAACTGCTGATGCTCTCAGTTTGTGAGAGGAGCAGCATGGGGTTAGCCATTGGGCAAACTCTGGCTCTTGAAGCCATGTAGGGGAGGCCTCTTCTGTTGTTGCGAGGGGTGAGGGCTCTTTCATGCTGTGAAGAGGGAATAGAGGCAGTGATCTTAGTCACGGTGCACGGATCAAGATGTGAAAATAGAACAATTGAAGACAAAAAGTGTAGAGAATGAGGTCTGAGCTTCAAGCCCTACCGGGTCAGGCATCGATATGACGGGCATATGGTGGGATCCAGCAATGCGTTCTAGTAGTGCATAGGTAGCACAAATCTTGGAATCTCTGGAAATTAAGTGCTGGAAATTAAGTGGAAAAGAGGTGCAAATGCACGAGGTCACTGACGGAGTGGCTGTACAGCCGGAACATCCCATTCCAAGGCAAAGAAATGGTTCCAAGCAGGGAAACTGCCGGTGTACTAGCCAAAAGTTGAAGAATATTTGCTTGCGGACAAATATTCTGATGCCTGCATGCCAGTGTGTAAAGGACAGGAGCCACTTGGGCAAACTGTAGACGTGGGCCAGGGGCAAGGGGCAATCCTTGAGACACAAGTGTACCGGGTGGCACGACAGCTAACATGCATGGCCCACAAGGGTTGAGTGTATGGGAAGCCACCAAAGACTGAGGTAGGCCTGGCAAAGAATAGGTACTGGAGGTAATCTACTTTAACATGACACAGCACGCAAGGATGGGTTCTCTGAGCCAACAGCTTGAACAGCAGATAACAAGCCTCAAACAAAAACTAAGGCAAACAGCGGGCTGCCAAGGGCTTGGTGCCACCCAGACAACTCGTGGAAACATTCAGACGTTTTTGACAAGAGGGTTCTGGGTGTGGGCACAGCCAAGCGCCACTCACGGCTCTGTCTATTGGGGCTGCCAAACCCTCTGCCAGCAACAGCTGCATAGACCAGGAGTCTTGCCAGGGACACCACCCACCGGGAGCACTACAGCCATTATCAGCACCGACATCCTATCCACCTCCAGTAGCACTACCTGCTGAGTGCACCAACCTCACCAGGAGCACCAACTACTGAGACCATGGGCTCATCCAGCAGGACTCCAGCCCAGGAGCACCAACTCCACTGGCAGCACCACCAGAAGATTCCAGAATTCTGCTGCAGACAAGCACCGTTGCACAGGGCGTGATTTGGGCGGAGCACCACCACAGGAGGAACACGGACCTGAGGCCCAACTCCAATGGATTTTCAATGACAGAGCAACAGAAGCTACATGGAAGAGAGGTGGGAATGGGGAACACGTGGACATGGACGATGACCACGCAAAGGCAATGGCCAAACTGCGATGAGGATGTGTGAGGAGAACCTACAGGAAACTCATGGAGGAATACGACACATGTGATGCACACACAAAAAGCCCAAAGTTGACCATCAAGAAGATGACCAACAACTGCAGGAGAGACCAACAATAGGCCGGATGCCATTCAAGAGGGAGAAGGGTGCAAAGACTGAAAACATTAAGACTTTAAGAAAATTCAGGCTGGCGAAGAGCCTTTGTGAGGAGGCAAACAAGCTGTAATTTGGCTTCACTTACACTTGAGGGATACATCCCCAGCCATGGCAATGTCACACGCATAATGGTGCTTGACGTTGATGTGTCTAATCCGACGGTGAAGGGTGCCCACGTTCCTCGCAATGGCCAGGCCACTCTCAATGTCGGTGTACGGAGGCATAGCCTGAGTGGGAAGGCGGCAAAGCCACACTGCCTCCATAATCGTGCCACCAATGGTCATGTACTCCGTCCCACTGATGCTGCGAACAACGCATCCCTGTTTCCCACTACACCAAGAAATAGCGGTACCCCAAATAAAGAAGCTGAAGTCACCCCGGCATTGAGCATCCAAGTCCCAGGCATAGCTACTGTCAGCATAGCCCTCAAGATGTGTCACGACCAACCCGGCCAGAAGGACAAGGCCAGAGCGGGCAGCTTGGAGGACGGAGCACAAGACATACGCAGTTGCGTGTAGGTGAGTTCGGCAGGATTAGTGTGCATACTTGGTATTGTGGGCCACACGAAGAACAATCCGAGTGTCCGCCAACATGGGGGATGAGGCAGTGGAGAGGGGAAAGAAAGATGAACAGGTGACGAAAAACGGTCAGCAAGAGCATGCAAGTATCACTCCTGGTGGTCGCAAAGGAACCCAGGGAACTGCTCAATCTGCATACCCAGAAACATGGCTGTGTGGCCAAGGTCATTCATGCCATACGCCAAGGAGAGGAGATCCTTCACCTTGGCAATTGCGGATGAGGAGGTTGTTTACGAACACTGGGATGAAGGCAGGCACGATGATCGCACAGCCGACATTCATGGAGGGGTCGGACCGGCTAGGGTGAAACGCCAAATGGGCTGTTGGCATCAACATGTGTGTGCACCCTTGAGGATCCCGAGCTATGGCTTGTTCACACTCCTAACTGGTTTTGGCGAGACAAAAACTCCGGAGGCAACTGACTTTGAGGATGGAAAGGGACTTGCATCAAAACTCTCAGAATCATCTCTTGATCAAAATACCAAAACAATGAAATTCTATAGCCACTAAGCCAAATCTGGCGTGCTTTGGTGTTTCCAAAACACCTAAGCATGCCAGATCTGAAGCTTCCAAGCGTATTCTGCGGCGTCCAAAGCATCCCAAGCGGATTCTGCAGCGTCCAAAGTAGTTGGCAGTCTGTTTTATTTTCTACTTAGCAAGGTTTCCTTTTCCACCTATGAAAGCTTCTGTCCCTTCCTGAAAATCTCAGGTTGCTTTGTGTACTAAGAAAGGTATCCAGAACCATTTGGTGCATCCAGTTGGCCTCTACTAGAAGCAACTCCTTCTTCAAGGCTCAGAACCTTCCCAAAACTTCTTCTGACCTCTGAGCAGTAAGGAGGTAGACTCTAAAAGATAAGCCAACCTCCTTTGGACCTGTTTTTCAAACCCGTTTAGGCAGGAAAGAAGATCCCATCTCATGCCTTGAACCCAGGCCCTACCATTTGCAGGTTAAATCCTTTAACCACCAGGCTACAAGGACCTGCCTTTTAAGTGTTCTATTTTTGTCTCACAGCCACCACGGTGAGGAGCACATCTCCAACATTCTCTCCCTTGCACATCACCCATGCCGGCTGTTTGTGCCAGACCTGCATCTGAAGAGCCTTAGAAAAGACAAAGCTCCACACATGTAGGATCATGTTGGTCCTTGGGTAGTGCCTTTCTCATGGCATCAGCAAGCATGTGCTTTGTTCTGCAGTACACTAGTACAACCTCACCCCTTGCGACAAAATCTCAAGCAAAGTGATGCCTGATCTCTATGTGCTTGGTCCTTTGGTGAAGCACAGGGTTCTTGGTCAGGCTGCTGGTGCTCATGCTTTTCAATGTTGAGCGTGGTTGGCTTCCTATCCAGCACCCCATTTTCCTTCTGTAATCCCTACAGCCATAGCAACTTCTTTGCCGCTCCCGCAAGCGGGATGTACCCAGCCTCAATGCTGGAAAGCACCACGCAGTCTTGCTTCTGGCTTTCCTAAGAAACTGCTGCACCTCCAAGCACAAATTGGGAATGGTCTGTTACATTGATGTAGCAGAAGATTTTCTTGACTGCGTGCCAAAGTAGCGGACCTGGATCAGCAACATAGTGTCTTACTTGCCCCTCAGAAAAGGAAAGATTGGGTCGCATTGCAACCATCGCGTACATGATGCTATCGGCGGAGGACTGGTAAGGAACTCTAGGCATCTCCTCTTTCTCTCACTCCATGCTTAGGCCCATTCTCGAGCTCAGCTTATACATTGTGGTCATGGCCGTGTCAATGGAATTTCACTCCTGAATGTTGTAAAGGCGGAGCACCTCCTGCACATACTTTTTTTGCCCAATCTCCAGCATGTGTGTCTTGCAATCCCTCTTGATGGTGATGCCCAGGTAGTACTCAAGATTACCCATATCTGACATCTTCAACCAGCTGCCAACTTGCTGCTTCAGTGCATTGAGCTCCCTTCATCTGAAGACAAAGCTATGAGGTCATGAACGCAGAGGATGAAAATTTCATGGAGCCCCGATAACTTATGTACGCACACCATTTCAAGCCAAGATTGTGCATGTAGTGATCTATTTTATATTTCCACATGATTCGAGCTTGCTTCAAACCATGAAGTGTCTTGCCAAGCCAGCACACCTTACCCTGTGATGCATCCACCCCCTTTAGTACCTCGATGTAGACCTCCTTGTTGATTTCACCATTGAGGAAGGCAATTATTGTGTCCATTTAATGGATTTCATGGTCATATGTTGCTGCCATAGAGAGGATGGTATGGATGGAGGAAAACTTGGCCACTTCTGCAAATGCCTCATCATAATGTTCACCCTTTCTTTAAGGATTCCACCATTCGCACCTTGTACCATTCCACCTTCCCCTCTTTTGTGAGCTTCTTCCATAACATCCACCTGTATCCAATCTTCTCGCCTTCAGGCAGATCAACCAACCCCTAAGTGCCATTCTCTTTGTGAGAGGCAGACTCAGATTTGATTACAAACTCCCACTCAGCCCCATCCTTCTGCTGCAGACCCTCCATCACAGATTGGGACTCCTCTTACATGAAGAATACACATGCACACCTTGTCCAGATGCCCTTGTCGGCATCATACCTTTTTGCTACCTTCATGGTGTGGCTCCTTGTTTGGGACTGCTGAGGCAACTGTTGTTGTTGGGGCTTCTCCCTTTGAGTCCCACTCTCATCAGGCACCTACTCACCCTCTCTCGGGCACCATGTAGGCACAGGTTTACTCCCTACCTCTTTGTCTAGCCCCAGTGCATCCGTCGCTCAAGGCTCTTTTTCCAAGTCTCCTAGTACAAAGTCTACCTCTCCACCATCCCTTTAATGGTTCTGTCCAGCTAGAGCTACAATTAGGATATCACCCTCATTCACTTCCTCCCTCAACTCCCCTTAAGGAGTTGAATCCACTCTCCTCTCTTGGAGAGACCTGTATCATTGTTCGTCAAACATCTGTCTTCATTAAGTGTAGCATTATGACTCCTTGCTGCGTCTTTGGGTCATAAAGCCGGTATGCCTTGCTGCCGCCCTCAAAACCAAGGAAGATACACCAGCGATTCTGTAGTCTAGCTTACTCTGCCCCTCGTGTTCCTATAACACCGCATGTACAATACAACCAAACGTGTGCAGGTGACCCATTTTTGGCTTCCTCCAGCTCGACACCTGAAGCGGTGTCTTCCACGCCTTGCTCTCATTGTCCTTCAGTGGCTTCATTGGCATGAGATCCATGATGTTTGTCACTATGCATGCAACCTCCACCCAGTAGCATTATGCGAGGCAAGTATAGCAATAATCCTCAACATGGATTGGACCATGTTAAGGATGGTATGGTTTTCTCTCTCTCTCTCTGACGCTGGTTTGCTTTGGGAAGTGTAGATTTCTCTTCCTCCGCTCAGTCCCCTTGCTCTTTATCCACTTCAGACAGCCCTCTTCTTCACCTCCGGTGTCAGTCTGGAACGCCTTCACCTTCAGCCATGTTGGCACTCCACAGATGCCACAAACTCTCGCCATGCATTGGAGGACCTCACTCTTTTGTTTAATGATGTAAAGGAAGAGCTTCTGGATGTGGTCATTGATGAAGGTGATGAAGTAGTGTGCTCCAACTAATAGAGCTCTCAAGCGACCCACATGAATGTATGAACCACCACCCATTTTTCCAATGCACGTGGTTCCTTGCTCACAATCGGCTGCCGTGTGTCTTTGGCCTCAAAGCATGGCTCACATATGGACCCCTTGGCTGTGTTGAGGCCCTTGACTTCCAGATCCCACACCACATCCTAGTTTTTCATCGTCCTCGCCATTGGTGAGGAAATGTGGGAGATTTGACAGTGCCTCAGGTCCAGGTATCCTTCATTTCTCTTTGCAAGGTGAGCAACTTTGGACCCCTCGTGGCTGCTGAGGAACTTTGCTTGCCACAGATGCAAGTCATCCTCCCTCTTGGCATGTGCAATGACCTCACCATTACTCTCCTTGTGGATGACGGCCGCCTTCTTTGTGAAGAGCACCTCCAATCCCTTGCCAGTGAGGTGGCTAACAGGATTGCCCCATTGTTGGACATGTGGAGCACGCCATAGATTGTTCTTGTCACAGCTCTCCTATCCACCATAGACTCGGTGTGGATGTTCCCTTCACCGACGGCCACCTCTGTTATTCCATTGGCTACCATCATGCATTGCTCCGAGGTACCATATGTAACAATGGCTGTCCTTTTGCACATTACATAGCGGCCTGATCTGGGTTCAAGGAAAACAACTCCCAGATTGTTCAAGTTGGTAGAATCTCTCACCATGAAAGCCTCTTTATCTTTCTTGCCACCCCTCTATGGCTGATCTGACTTCTTCTTGGGAAAATGGCGTGCATAGTGGCCCTCCTTGCCGCAATTGTAGCACAACTCCTTCTTTTTACCCCTTGTTATGCTCTGGTTTGCACCCTTCTATTAGTGGCCTCAGCCTCCACCTTGAGGGCGGACAGCATGTTGAATGATATGCACCTTTTCCACTAGCTAGCTGGCTGGCTCCACGGACAGACAAGGCATGCAGTGCTCTATGGAGTACATCCCCTTGGTCTATTTTGAGATAGGCCAGGAATGCACTACCCGTAATGGGTATGTCCCCAGGAGATCATCATAGGAATCACATGTGTGTGGCCTAGTTGGAACACGGACCTGAGCTCATAGGTCGCAGGTTCAAACCCAGCGGTGGCCGCAGTTTTCTTTGTGGCCTAAACTGGGCAGGAAGCTTCTAGGAAACATAATAGATCCTGCCTTGATGATGACACTTGGCAGTCTCAGGATGTGCCAAGTAGGATTGAAGATTGAGGTTGGCTCCTGCGGAGCCAATGCAAGCAGAGGCATTAGCAAAGCTCTGCAAGTATAATAGCCTGTATCCTGCATTCATGTATTTGCACTTCTTGCCTTTGAGACTCCTCACAAAGTGTCGAACCAAGGGTAGACACTAAAGACCTTCATGCAGAATTTCTGAGGTTGCAAAACCGAACGAACCTAAACTGTGGATCCCTCACTCAAGGGTGATATGTTATCTTGGTTGCAATACCAAGAGCGGTTGGTGGCCTCCCATGTCGGGATCCGTTCTCTAGACCGTTGCTATCCGGCGCATTGACACGACATAGGTATATAATGAAGATGCCATCATCTCTCCTCAACCACGTTGCATCCATTCATTACAAATGTACTGAGCAACCTTTGGGTACTTCAGTCCAACGGAGGGCCAGCCACCAAGAACTGTAATCATAGGAATTCAACTATCCATGATTTTCCTCCAGGCAATGAAAATCATGGCTTGCAGTTGAGGGTCAACCTCCCACCTAGTGGCTCCACACTTGGCTACAAGGGGCTAAATCTGCTACATGATTTCCATGATATTGTTACTTTTGTTGGCTCAGAGGATGACAAGCTGCCTAAAGATGAAAATCTAGTCCGCAAGATTGCTTGATTGATAGACACAACAAAGCTTTGAACACACTTCTATGGCCACATTGCATCCTTGGATATGCCCAAGCTGTGGAGAGCATAACGATGACAGAAGAAGTACCAACGCCCTTTTGTTTCTTCTTGTACCCTACTGTTCTTGATTTTTTCTTTTTCAAATCCATAGCTACGCAAATCTCTGTTTTTGAGCATCGTTTTTCGGGGAAATGTCATTTAGGTGGCACCTTGAGATTCATTCAATGAAAAAGGCGGATCCTGGTATTTGGTCACTGCTATGGATTCACGGACAGGTTGGGCATGCACTGCTCCCTTGGAGTAAGTCCCCCAAACGTTGTTTGTGGTACAAGTCCAAGCGCGGCACCAGAAGTGTAGCGCAACGGATAGCATGTTGGACTTAGGAACAACAGGTCCTGCGATCGAGCCTTGATTTGCGTAGGAAGTTTTTTGACCTTCGTGCAAACGGGAAGCCTCTTACATATTTCTCCATGCATAAGACGAATGTGCCACTTGGCAGTCAGTGGATGCGCCGATTGGCGAGGTGGTGAGGTGGTATGGAGTGGCCACCCCAAAGTGCCACTACACACACACACACCTCAGACGTCAGGCCTAGGACCATATGTACCAGGCGCATTCCTCATTCTAACTACACAATCTGGCCTAAGATGCTCCTCACAGATTTGTCCAACTAAGGAACAGTATAAAGAAGACACTGGTTGGTCTAAGTCCCAGGAGTTAGTCTTTTCCTAGTAACTCGCGTGAAAGTGACCAAGTGTTAAGTGGACACACTTGCTAGCAAGTCGTTGCCTAGGAGCTGCTCAGTGTAGAGCCATGATCCTGAGGGTGATATCTTCTCCTAGCTGAAATGCTAGAAGCAGACGGCAGGTGCTATTGTGTCGGCCCTGTTTTCTAGTCCGTCAACCTCAGGCCGGTTGACAAAGAGCTATGGGCCCACACTGACCAGTTGTAAGGCACGCTTCGCTCAACTCTGGTACACTATCTCCAGGTGCGCACGTCAGCTCCATCAGCTCCATCTGCTCCATTTGCTTCACCAGCCCCAACGGCTGAACGGGCACCTAGCACACAGGGACCAAGGACAAGCTCTGCCCTTGGAGGCACGACCCTTTGGTCCCAGCCAGGACAAGCTTTGCCCTTGGAGGCAAGGGCAAGCTCTGCCCTTGGAGGCAAGACCCTTGGTGTGCTAGTATGATCTGTCTTCTATGTTTGCAGGTAAACATCGGCTGGACAAATAAGCAACGGAACTGCACCTTTAAACCGTTAGCAGACATCAACTAATGTCAGCTTACATCGGCCTCAATGAAACAAAGACGCAGATTGCAGACAAGGGCAGCAAAAACGGCTGGCCCATCAGGAGCAGTGGGGGCCGCCACAGGGCAGTCCTCAAACGCAACAGAGGTTGCCACATGGCAATCCTCGAATTCAATAGTGGCTACCACAGGGCAGACCACAGGAGCAACCATGATTGCCACCGCACTGCCGCAAGGTCTTGGATCTTTGGGAGGTATCCTTGTCTTCGAGGGGAACGACTTCCCACTCTGGAGATGGCAGTTCGAACTGGCAATGAAAGTGCATGGATTCATCAAGCTTCTAAAAGGAGAGGAGCAGGTTCCCACGAAGGGTTCACTGGAGCACGAGACATGGAGTGAAAGAAATGATATCGTCATGTCACTCCTCAGCAATGCGGTGGCCATTGCGGGGTTCACACTGGCTTTGGATGCTTATGCCAAGCTCAAGCGTGTGCATCAATCCACCTCCCTCGCAAACAGATTATGCATCCTACAATGGCTCATCAGCATGTGGGTGAATGAGGGGGAATCAATCCCCAATTTCCTACAAGAGTTCGAGGGACTCCTTGGTGAGGCTTGCCAGATGAATTGGGACCTTGACAACAACATGCAAGCCATAATCCTCCTCATGGCACTACCGGAGAGCTGGAGCCCAATGATCACCGTCATGGGCGGTTGGAAGGAGGATGACATGACGTACACGATAGTGTCTGAGTACGTGCGAAACGAGGCCATGCGCCGCAGCGGAAGTGAGGCTAACTTCTTAGCCTATGCTACACGCTATGGTGGCTGTGGGAGCAAAGGGCCAACCTCTGGTCAGAAAGGCGGCAGTGGAAGCGGTGACAGTGGAGGCAACAATGGTGGCAAGGCTCCCAAGCGATAGGGCAACTGCCACAACTATGGCAAACTTGGGCACTGGGCAAGAGAGTGCAGGTCGCCAACAAAGGAAGAAGGCGGAAGCGGTGGGAACAAAGGCAGCAAAAAAAGGTGGCAAAGAAGCCACCAACATGATGGCGCAAAGCACGCCTCCAATAAAAGGTGCGGCGCTGCTCAGGCCAGGAGCCTTTGGACACGACTCCGGCACTGACCACCACTCTAGCAACGACAAGGCTGGATTCATCTCCATAGCCCCCACTGATTTGCGGTTCAGATGTGCAAACGGCAGCATTGTGAACATAAATAGCATTGTAGACAAGCTGGTGAGCATTAATCTTAATGGTGTGGAGAAGGATCTGCAGCTGCATGACGTAGTCTACATGTCCTCCTTTACGGCAAACCTCCTATCCGTGTCAAAAATCACGGACAACGACATGACGGTGGTGTTCACAGAGAAGATGGCGGTCATCGCCAGGAACGAGGACATCAAGGTCCTCTATGCCAACAAATATCTTGTGGCACGGGTCCCATGGGTTTATGGGCTCTACGTATTGCAAACAACCGCAATAGAAGGCTTGGAAGACGAGGGTCATGCGGGTGCGGGGGCGGTAGTGGTCTTGACACCAACGCAGGAGAGCACATCAACGGAAACCCAAAAGTTATCTTCTGCCGCAAAGGACAAAGACGTTGATCTGTGGCATAGACACTTTGGGCACGGTACAAAAAGCACGCTCCAAGTCATCTAGCAACAATATCTGGTCTGTGGCATGGTTGGGTGCAAGAACGATGCAGTTGGGTGTGGCAGCCTGTGTGAACCTTGCCTCCAAGGCAAGACCAAGGGAACCCACTTTGAGCGCAACGGTCGCCGCGCAAGATCAACCCTTGACCTGATTCACACCGACGTGTGCAAGCCCTTTCGCACGGCGTCAAACGGTGGTAGCAAGTATTTTCTGACCTTCATTGACAACCACAGCCACAAGGTGTGGATCTTCTTCCTCAAAACCAAGGGAGAGTTAGATTTAAGTTGCAAGAGCTTGTCGCCATGGTGGAGCGGAAGACTGGAAAGAAATTCAAAGCAATACGAAGCGACGACGGCGGAGAGTATGAGGCATGCAAGGGCTGGTTGCGGCAACATGGGATCAACCACTAGCCCACAACGCCCTACACGCTGCAAAGGAATGGTACGGCTGAACGAATGAATCAGAACATCCTCAGCATGGTGCGTAGCATGCTCTTTGATGCAAAAATTCCACCGTGGTTCTGGGCAGAAGTGGCAAGAACGGCATGCTATCTCGTCAACCTTACTCCTGCGGCTGCTCTGGGCAGGCAGAGAAAGAAGAAGGGCAAGCAACAGATGACGCCAGAAGAAGTATGGTCAAGGAAGAAGCCTAACCCATCACACCCGAAAGTCTTCGGCTGCACCGCATCGGCAAAGGTCCAGGCGGGTGAGGGTGCTGGCAACGTAGATGCAAGAGTGCGAAAATGCGTTATGATGGGCTATGAGATGGCCCACAAGACCTACCGCTTATGGGCCCTGGCAGGAAGAGGACTCATCACCACCCGGGACGTAACTTTTGACGAGAGGAAACCAGGCAAGGAAGAGATGCTTGATCCCACGCAAGCTCCAAAACAGGGAGAGTGGTTGGTGCTGCTGGAGATAGGAGATCAAGCTCCCAAAAACTGGCAAGTGGTGCCGGTGCGGCAAGCCATGAAGAAGAATGGTGTGGCTGGGAGAGCGGCTGCGCAGGCTGACGCAGCGGCGAGCTCCAACACAAAGTCGGAGACGCCCAAGGCCTTTGAGACCAGCTCGGAGGCCAGTGGCTCTTCACAAGAGGAAAACTTAACGTTAGGGCAGCCAGCAGCACAGGAGCAACAGCAAAGCAAAGATCCACTAGTAATGCAGCCTCACAGCACACGGTAGAGAAAAAAGACTCCAAAGTACAACGCTGACACCGGAAGTTGTCTGGACTGAGTTGGTCCTCTTCAGCTGAAGGAGAGCCACTCACTGTGGGTGAGGCACTAGCAAGGCCCGATGCGGCAAAGTGGAAGGAGGCGGTGGAAAGCGAGCTCGCGTCCATCAAAGAAAATGGCACGTGGGTTCTGGTGGACAGACCCGCTAACGCTTATGTGGTGGGCTCAAAGTGGGTACTCAGGCTGAAGCGGAAGCAAGATGATAGAATCGACAAGTATAAGGCAAGGTACGTGGCAAAGGGATTTTCTCAGCGCGTAGGGTCTGAGTACGATGAGACCTTTGCACCGGTTGTTGCGTTTGCCTCCATCAGGTCCCTGCTGGCCGTCCCTATCGCCAAAGACCTTGAGATCCACCAGATGGATGTGAAGCTTTCATTTACAATATTCTCAACAAGGAGGTGCTAATGGAGGTACTGGAAGGTGTCCAAGCACCTGAGGATAAATTGTGCAAGCTGGTGAAGGCGTTATATGGCCTGAAACAGGCCCCCCGGATCTGGTACAAGGAAATGGAAAGCTACATGGCTGCGCTGTTCTTCGCACACTACAAGAACGACCCTAGTGTCTATGTGTGAGAGAATGAGCGTGGCTTGTTGCTTGTGGAATTGTATGTCAACGGCTTGATCATGTGCTCTTCCACATATGAGGCCCTTGCAGACCTCAAGAAGCAGCTGAGTAGCAACTTCAAAATGAAAGACATGCGTCCTCTTGAGTACTACCTCGGGATTGCCATTCACCGCAACCGCAAAGCAGGCACCATCCAGCTCAACCAGACCAACTACATCATGGATGTCTTGAAGCACTACAACATGGAGGACTGCAAACCCGTCAGCACCCCCATGCCCTCCGACTGCAAGCTCTCCTCTTCCATGTCACCAAGCAACGAGGTAGATCGGCGGGAGATGGAAACCATTCCGTACCAGTCCGCCGTTGGGAGCCTCATACATGCGATGGTCGGGACGCGACCTGACATCGCATATTCAGTGGGTCAGGTGAGCAGGTTTATGGCCAACCCTGGGCCAGAACATTGGCAAGCCGTGAAGCGGATTTTTGGCGACCTCAAAAAGGCTCAACACGTTGGACTTTGGTTTGGAGGTCTAGAAGGATCAGAACTGCTGCAACTGGCGTGCTATAGTAACGCGGACTGGGGAGGGCGGATTGACGACAAGAAGTCCACCTCAGGCTTTGTCTGCCTTCTCAGCGGTGGTGCGGTCTGGTGGGCGAGGAGGAAACAAGACTGTCTCTTGCTTTCTAGTGCTGAGGCGGAGTACATCGCACTCTCTGAAGTGTGCAAGGAAACACAGTGGCTCCGCAGTTTGCCTGATGATATCAAGGCACCACAAGAGGAAGCAACAGCCATCCGCATCGAAAAGCGAGCTGCCATCGCTATGGCAGAGGACGACATGATCTCCCGGCGTACAAAGCACATCGACATTCGGTACCACTACTCACGTGACCTTGTTGCCAAGGGTGTCATGAAATTGGAGCATGTCGCAATGAAGAAAATGCTTGCGGACTTCTTGATAAAGCCACTAGACAACGACTTGCATGTTGTAGGTGCTCAGGGAAGCATCATGGTGGATGCAAGAAATGAGAACTAAAGACGAAGACAGTTGACGTGCACAATTACAACACAGAGCTACGGGTTTGTACGGAAGAAACTACCATAGCAGGTGGCCTGAGGTGCAAGGGAGAGATTGTTGTTCTTTATGCCCCATGGCCATTGCTATGGATTCACGGAAAGGTTGGAAATGCACTGCTCCCTTGGATTAAGTCCCCCAAACGTTGTTCGTGGTGCAAGTCCAAGCAAGAAACGAGCCGTGTAGCACAACAGATAGCATGTTGGACTTAGGAACAACAGGTACTGCGATCGAGCCTTGATGTGTGCAGGAAGGTACTTGTCCTTCCTGCACACAGGAAGTTTCTTATACATTTCTCCATGCATAAGGAGGATGTGCCACTTGGCGGTGAGTGGATGCGGCAATTGGGGAGCGTGTGAGGTGGTATGGAGTGGCCACCCTAAAAGTTCCACACACACACACACACACACACACACACACACACACACACACACACACACACACACACACACACACACACCTCAGACGCCAGGCCTAGGACTATATGTACCAGGCTCATACCTCATTCTAATTACACAATCTAGCCTTAGACGCTCCTCACAGAGTTTTCCAACTAAGCAACTATATAAAGAAGACACTAGATGGTCTAAGCCCCAGGAGTTAGTCTTTGAGCAGCACCTCGCGCAAAAGTGACCACATGTTAAGTGGACACATTTGCTAGCAAATGATTGCCTAGGAGCTGCTCAGAGTGGAACCGTGATCCTGAGGGTGATATCTTCTCCTAGCTAAAATGCTAGGAGCGGACAGCAGGTGCTATTGTGTCGGCCCTGTTTTCTAGTCCGTTGGCCTCAGGCCGGATGATGGGAGGGAACGGCAGACAAGAAACATTCAAGTCTTTTGGAAACGTTATGAACTTGGCGCGAGCCTTGTAGTTGGAGAAAGCAAGGGTTGACTACATCTTGGAAACTGAAAAATCCAATAGGGCCATCAACGTCGTTCCCCTCCAAAACAATGGCGTTGGAGAGCAACCAAGCACATGAATGTTGAGAAACTTAAACACACCTGAGCTGAATTATGGGATGCAAAACAAGGACATGCTCACAGTCATGCACAAGTTAAAAACTTAGCCGTGCTCTTTGTAATATCAACAACAGGGCATCTGCAACAATCACAACGCAAAAAAAAAAAAATGAATCAAAACTTAGCCAAACCTGCGTTGTCAACAAAACTAATGCATGGAGTTCTTTGACTCCAGATTCCACAAGGAAATCCGGTACATAAATGGAAACAGAAGTCCTTAGAATTCTCAGAATCAAAGAATGGATTTGATGGCTGAGGTTAGCAAGCTAGTCGTCATTCAATACCCATGCCTCACAAAGTTTTATACAAAGGATTACAAGGAGTTCAACGATCATAAAGAAGTTAAATGTATTGCTCGGAAAACAATGTGGCATCAACGATCCACTTGCCATGCCCTCGTACACCCTAGCAAAGAGTAACAGCGCATTCTATTGGAGTGCCACAACAATGGCCTAAGTGGACACTTTTGTGAGGACAAGATGGTAAAACAATCTCAAAGCACTACTGGTGGGAAAACATGCAAAAATGCATCCCAAAGAACTACAAGACTACAATTTGTGTCTACGCCATAAATCAAGTTGAACTAAATCTCTGGGTTTGCTTTATCCACTACTTTTACCATGGAATCATGATCAAATATCTCCTTGGGCTTGGCGATATGATTTCTTGTCACATCAAAAGGGTTTGATGTAATAGTCGTGCTTGTGGACTTGCTTTCTAAAATGATGCACTTCACTCCAATGATGACAATCACTGCATAGGGAAAGCATAACGGTTTGTCAGCAATGTTATCTGACTGTGTAATGCCTTGCCTCCATCACAAGCAAAAGAGATGAAATATTCGCCAGCAGGTTTGGCAGGAGCTGATGACTTGCTACAGAAGTCCGATTTAACTACCAATGTCTTTCCATCCCCAAAACAGCGGGCAGATTCAGACTCAGACTCAAACTTCCTCACAACTACTTGGAACACAGTGTTTACCATATGGCATTTAGTGGACGGTGAAGCTATTGACAGCCAAACTCGCATAACATTTTGCGACCTCCGCACTAACTGAAGTAATGACATTTGAAGTCGTTTACGACAAATTGCCTGCAACTCGGACGCATTTTCAAGGTTCAATCACCATGCTTGTAGTCAATACAAAGTGACGGAGCTTTCAAGAACATGTGGTTCAAACCTTGCCAAACAAGAAAAGACAGCGGCAAGGATGTAAGCGGCAGACAAGCATGAAATGGACACCTTTTTACACATTGGTGAACACGTGTTACTCACCTGAATGAACGTCAGAATTTGAGAACATGACTCCCCAAAGCTCAAAGACAACTGGATAGAGCTTTGCAAACAAGGGAATACGAACACGGGTTGTCCAAAAACTCCGCTAACAGAACAACATGACTACCCACTTGGTGTTCCACATCAACAGGCTTAAACCTCACTGAGATCCCAGCAAGCAATTCCTAGGCACTATTTGCCTCCAACATCTGTCAAAGCAGACAAGGGGACGGCATACACGCTTGAGGACAAGTATCCTAAAACATTTTGGGACACCACCATCGAGGATACATGGCACAACATCTCCACGAGTGGCAGTGATATGACTATTCACGCAACAGATGGTAGACTTACAACAATGTTTGAGATGCGGATAAATGGATTGACAGCTTTTTTTTATAGACCGATGTACGTCTTGCAATCCGCAGGAAAGTTGCGACTCAAAGGAGGCAAGTGGTACATTACTGACATACACTAGTCCTTAAACTATGCGAGTGGGCATTTCCATCCTTGCATTCATTGCCCACCGCACGTTGACCTTCAGATTTTTATGCTACTGGCCCAAGGAAGTTTTTGCTGAATACACGGCCCTCTGATGTTCTGTGTCCAAAAACTTTAACAATTGTGACCACTTTCCAGAGGTGACAAAAAAAGTGTTTCTAATTGTGTCAATGTTTTGATGTTACATGGTGGAATTCTCGATGGCCTTAGAATTTTACACAAACCTAAGCATGCCTTATTCTTGTTTTCGTTCTTCCATATATGAGTTTCAAAGTTGCAATCATTGTCATTGGAATACACTTAATGTTGATTGCCAATCATGCAATGGTCCAAATTGTTTGTATTGTTTTTTGCCTCACAAATTCTCCCTATGAACCGCCTCCTTTTTGCTTCACATAACAGGTTGCGGGTCGGAAGGAAGTTCAAAGAAACAAGGTCATCTCTACCCATGTGATTGTACATCTATTTGGATTAAGAGGTTAAGAGCTGAATTTGGGGGTATTGCCGTACGGACTGGCATATTCGCTCAAAATGTTTTTTTCATTCACCCATGCATCCCATAAGACAATCTTTTCCAAATGGGAGAGTTCATGTTGGAATTCTGGTTGTTGAATACTCATTTTGTCTGAACTGTTCCATAGATAATTCTGAAAATTTTCTGTGCACATTGCCAAATTGGGGACAAGTGTGTTTCTTATTGAGTGATGGGGCAAGAGGAGCGCGGAACGATGGAACATGGGAGAAAAAAGAATGTTGAACAATTCCTACAATAGCACATTCCACCACGACATGATGACATCTTCCGCCTACGGTTCAACGTTTGTGGTTATCAAGTCACTACCGAGCGCAACGGCCTCTTCTGTGGCACCTTTGCAGGAGCGAGGATCAAGACACTGATGGAAGCTGCATGCCTCTCAAGCATGCACCACAAGATCAGGAATAGTGTTTAGCTTGAGCCATGATTGCAACAACCATGAGACACCTAGATTTCTCATCTTGCCGAGGCCAAGTTCAGCTTTCACATTGTTCCCTGCATTAAAAATGCATGCAATTCTTTTGCATACCTTGTATTGTACGACCATTCTATAGCTAGGTGAACTTTGAGGAACTCCTTGAAATCTGGCACCATATGAGGGCGACAAGCATCGAGGAGAACAATGACAGGGTTGATCAGGAGAAGAGGGTGGCCGGAAAACAATAACTCATTGTTCTCCTCGAGCATGTGCATGATCCACTTGCGAGTGGTCTTGGGTCTGACACAAGGGTTGAGCGTTTGGTTGAAGGAGAAGAGGTGCTCTTCCTTGGCACATCGGGCATCGACATTGTCCAGGTGGTAGCAATCCGGTTTGCTCTCGTTTATCAATCGCATCCGAATCATTTCACTAGCAAATCACGAAGGTCATGATTTGCCTCTTGTCGTTTGCGATGGAAACGGTCACCTCCTTTGTAGATAGGGGCGCGTATGTGCGTTCACCTGCACGGCCCATGGTGCTTGTGTGGCAGGGATTGCAAACTCGAAGAAATGGACGGCAAAGGAAGGGAGATGAAGAATGGACAGGGATGGTGAAGAAAGAGAATCACCGCTTGGCATAAAGCTAATGCCGGTCTGATGGGCGTTGACAAGAACGGATGGGTCAGCAATGTTCATAACCATCAAGGCGGCCACATGCTTGAGCACAGCCTGTGTCAACTACTCCCAGATGCCGGACAATTTTGGTACCAATGTGGTGCTGCAACATCAGCAGCACTGTATTCACTTTTGCACGAACGTGCAAAGCCATGAATGTGAGAAAGTGACGTTGCCACCATTTGCAGGCAACTCCTTCGGGTAGTTCTGCATTGTCACAGCATGGAGAACTTTACGAATCTTGGCAAAACTGATGATGGTGCCCGCCTCCTGCATTTGGGAGAAGGCGGTGATTGTTTTCGTTTTGACCTACGAGTCGCACTTAAGGAAGGACTTCCGCCCGTGGAAACCGTGTGTTCGCATTGAAGTTGCACCTTGGATCTTAACTGTGGTCATAGAAAACTTCGTGAAGTAGGGTAGGATTGTGATGCTTCCTTTCTCGTACCAACCGCGAAATGTTGAGGCAGCACGTTGGTTACAGACACAGCGCCCACCCGCCTCCATGTACATCTCGCAAAAAAGACAACAGCTTAGTACGCATCCCCACTGGCCAGAATTGCCTCGTGTAGCCACCGCATGCAACTGACTCAACATCTGATTTGTAAGTTGCCGGTGTCTCTGTTTTGGGGACTGAGGGTGAGGCCGGTAAGCGCGGTTTCGCGGTCTGCTTTATGGTACCTGGGACTAGGGGAGCTTGCGGGAGTGCAAGGCAAAGGTCCTTGTCACGCTTGAGTGGACGATCGGCGGGTTTAGGTGTAGTTGCTTGAGCGCCTCAACAATCACAATCATTCTGCGGTGGCCTCTTCTGGCGACAGTCTTCTTGAGGTTGAAGTCGAGTAGAGAATTAATGGTGGTGGATCAATGGTTGAAACATGAATGGCGTAGATGAGTGCAACGGGG
>SZWC01005519.1:13434-44982 GCA_023375785.1 Penium margaritaceum
GTATTGAAGTTCTTTGTCCTTTCTAGTCGATACATAGGGTTCCCAAACCATTGTCTCTCCCTCTGACCATTTGTGACTCGTGTTATGAGTTGTCAATGTTGACCACACATAGAGGACTTCTTCGGTCATAGTCAGTGACATATGCATCCTTTGGTTGGTCACTGTGCACGCTAGCCACACCGTGCCACTACTTGCTGAAAATCTTTCTACTTGCTAGTTGATAAATAGTGTTCCCAACCCATGGTTTCCCCAACTGACTTTTTTTGACTCGTGTTATGAGTTTCCAACGTTGACCACACACTGTGAAATCCGTTTCGTCGTGGTTAGTGACATATGCCTACTTTTGTTTGTCACTGTACATGGTTACCACGCCGTGTCACTGTATATTAAAGGTATTTGTGCTTTCTAGTTAATAGCTAGTGTTCCCAAACTATTGTTATCCCCCTTTGACTATCTGTGAGTCGTGTTGTGAGTTGTCAACGCTGACCACATGAAGTGAAGTTCGTTGGTCATGGTCAGTGACATATGCATCCTTTGGTTGGTCACTGTGCATGGTACCCACGCTGTGCCACTACATATTGAAGGTATTTTTACTTGCTACTCGATAACTAGTATTCAAAAACCATTGTCTTCTCCTCTGACCATTTGTGACTTGTGTTATGAGCTGTCAAAGTTTACCACACTTAATGACATTATTTGGTCATGGTCACTGACATATGCCTTGTTTGGTTGGTCATCGTGCATGGTATCCACACCGTGCCAAACCGTATTGAAGCTCCTTTTGCTTGCTAGTTTATACTTGGTGTTCCCAACCCCTTGTTACCCCCTCTGACCATTTGTGACTCGTATTATGAGTTGTTAACGTTGACCACACACGGTGGATTTATTTGGTCAAAGGCAGTACACATGCCTACTTTGGTCGGTCATTGTGCATGGTAGCGTCACCGTGCTACTACTGACTTAAGGTTGTTTTACTTGCTAGTTGAGAACTGATATTCCCATAGCATTTTTTCCTCCCCTAACCGTTTGTGACTCGTGTTATAGGTGGTCAACGTTGACCACCCATATTGAAATTCTCTGGTCATGGTCAGTGACATATGCCTAGTTTGGTTGTTTGGTGTGCATATTAGCCACACCGTGCCACTACGTATCGAAGTTCTTTGTCCTTTCTGGTCGATACATATGGTTCCCAAATCATTGTCTCTCCCTCTGACCATTTGTGACTCGTGTTATGAGTTGTCAATATTGACCACATACAGTGGACTTCTTCGTTCATAGTCAGTGACATATGCATCCTTTGGTTGGTCACTGTGCACGCTAGCCACACTGTGCCACTGCTTGTTGAAAAGCTTTCTACTTGCTAGTTGCAAACTAGTGTTCCAAACCCATGGTTTCCCCCACTGACCATTTGTGACTCGTGTTATGAGTTTTCAACGTTGACCACACACTGTGAAATCCGTTTGGTCATGGTTAGTGACATATTGTTTGCAGCGCTCGATATTGTTCCGCGATGTCACTTCACTTCCGCGCCTTCCATTTTGTCCTCCGTACATCTCCTCCTTCCGCACAGCATAAGACTTCATCCCACATTCACCATGGCACAAGGTCACAATTGATCACTCACAAGCGGTCTTTCCTCCCTTCACATCACCCCTCGGACATAGTAATTCCGCGGAACTCCATCACCCCCTCCGGATAACCCCTATTCCGTGGATCTGGCTTCCCCCTAGTGTCCTTGACATGGCAATTCCGCAGGTACACACATGGCCCGCTACTGGAGCCCCTCTTCCGCGGATTTGGCCTCCTCCTACTGTCTCTAACATGGCAATTCCACGGGTACACACATGGCCCACTTCTGCAGCCCCTCTTCCACGGATTTGGCACCCTTTACACCCCTAAAACAGGCCCATTCCGCAGTCCCACCCCTTAGTCACTTTGGCAACACCCCTATTGCGGATTCCATCACTCCTCTCAAGCATACAACATGACAAATCCGCGGAACCAATACAGAGACATAAATCACGCGGCGGAGGCCCAATATCCTTCCTTCCGCTCTCTTGAGAGTTGTCCAAGGGCCACCCATCCACTTCCGCGGTCACTTGGGCACTCTTCCACGCTCTTCACTTGTGTCAGGCCAGTCTTGTGAGTGATTCTGTGGACCACCTTTTGTCATCTTCGGAGTCGTCCGATTCACTTGCGGATTCCATGGTGACAGAGTACAGAGATGAAGGAGAGAGTGAGGCAAGGTTGTGAGGTAATGAGCTTGATTAACTCATGTCAACAGAACACAAGTCCACAAGCCCAAAACTCAACACCGCACTGATGCAACTAAGCCCATTATATAGTCCGCTACACCCTTCCCCGCCGCGTCGCGGCCCCCTTGCATTCACACCCACGACCACCACTACTTTATTCCCATCCGCGAAAGCAAGTGCCACCATTGCTTCCTCCTTGCTCGTCGCACCGCCTCCCGCCACTTCTTGGTCTTCGCACCTTGTGGTTCCCGCCATTCTTGGTCTGGTTGTCTTCATGCGTCTTGTACAACACTTCCGCATCTTGTGTGACCCCTTCCTTTGTCCACACCGCTTGTGCCTCTTGTTTCGCCCTCACACGCCTCTCCTCTAAATGCCAGATCCGCGGATACACATGGAGGCCTCTTTCCGCACCCCTCTTGTCCACACAAATGACTCCAACACCATCCGAAATGTGGCAAATCCGCAGGTCAACACCATGGCAGCTTTCCGCCTCTTCCGCGGCATTGTAACTCGCCCCTCTTTTGTTACTGGCAAGGCAATTCCACGGGTTAGGCACCCAGCACCATTCCCTGGCACTTCCTCATCACCTTAGCCACAAAACACCCTCCCAAACATGCCCATTCCGCTCCCAACCATGATGGCACTTTCTGACGCCCTCCGCGCACCCAAAACTTGCTCCGGTAGCATCCCAAATAACCCAAATCCGTGGCTGAACCTTGCACCATGTTTTGAGGCCTTCTGCAGACCCCAAAGTCATCCAATTTCCCCTCCCAAGATGCCTAATCTGCAGACACACCCCCTGCCCTCGTTTTGCCTTTTCCGCGGAACCCCAAATATGAAACCATTGTTACTGAACACCCGATTCCGCGGGTCTACCACCAGGCACAATTCCAGCCTTCCCCACACCCATAAACAGTCCCACATTAGCCCAGAAAGATGCCCATTCCGCCCCTCCACCATGAGGGTCAACTGTGACTCTCTCCTCTTGCCCAAAGAACACCCCTCACTCGCCTCAACTCAATCGCGAAAGTCCATGACTCGGTCTCCCTCGCGGAATATTTGCGTGTGCGGCAGATTTCATGTCAACAGTGTTGCCCCACCCTCCTTTTCTCAAGCAAGGTCTCCGAGCTTCTTCTTGCTTCATTAGTGGCGATTGGTTGTTCTCGTCTTGTGGCAGCAGTCTCGCAGAAAGGAATGCATCCCTCATTGTGCGGGTCTCGTGCGTCACCTCGCGGCTATTCCGCAGTACACGCACATCCAGCGCACAATGGTTCCCAAATCCTTTATCTCACAAGCACTGTTGCTTACAGATCATTCATTCCATGTCACACTTGAGCCGTGGAAAGAAGTTCCTACTACTGTGCGGGTCTCGTGCGTCACCTCGCAGCTATTCCGCGGTACACGCACCTCCAACGCACAGTTTCTCCTACGTACACATTTGCGCAAAAACATATGCAACATGGAGGTGATCACAACCAAAGGACGAACACGCCGCGGGATGACTTCATTCCAGGTCTCCTCATGAGATGCTTAGTTCGCCCTATGCAAGTGATGGTTCAGCCAAGTGACCAGCTCTGTACTTATTGCTCTGCTGCTGCTTGCCGTGTAACTCCGCTCCATTCGGCCTCTCTGCCGCTCTTGAACCCTATGCACCAAGGAGTCAGCTATGCACCTCGTACTCTGCTGCACTTCCGGTACTCTTCACCATGGAGCCCCATCAGACTGATCTTCCGAAGACCTGCAGTGTAGTTCCGCTTGTCAAAGAGCAAGGAACTGTCCATGTTCACTGCACCATCAACAGTGTTACCCCATTTTTTGCCGCGCTTGTCATTGTTTCGCGATGTCACTTCACTTCCGCGCCTTCCATGTTGTCATCTGTACATCTCCTCCTTCCGCACACCATAAGACTTCATCCCACATTGACCATGGCACAATGTCACAATTGATCACTCACAAGTGGTCTTTCCTCCCTTCACATCACCCCTCTGACATAGTAATTCCGCGGAACTCCATCGCCCCCTCCCGGAACACCCCTATTCCGCGGATCTGGCTTCCCCCTAGTGTCCTTGACATGGCAAATCTGTAGGTACACACATGGCCCACTTCTGCAGCCCCTCTTCCACAGATTTGGCCTCCTCCTACTGTCTCTAACATGGCAATTCCGCGGGTATACACATGACCCACTTCTGCAGCCCCTCTTCCACGGATTTGGCACCCTTTACACCCCTAAAATAGGCCCAGTCCGCAGTCCCACCCCTTAGTCACTTTGGCAATACCCCTATTGCGGATTCCATCACTCCTCTCAAGCATGCAACATGGCAAATCCGCAGAACCAAGACAGAGACAGAAATCACGCGGCGGAGGCCCAATATCCTTCCTTCCTCTCTCTTGAGAGTTGTCCAAGGGCCACCCATCCACTTCCACGGTCACTTGGGTACTCTTCCGCGCTCTTCACTTGTGTCAGGCTAGTCTTGTGAGTGATTATGCGGAACACCTTTTGTCATCTTTGGAGTCCTCAGAATCACTTGCGGATTCCATGGTAACAGAGTGCTGAGATGAAGGAGAGAGTGAGGTAAGGTTGTGAGGCAATGAGCTTGATTAACTCATGTCAACTGAACACAAGTCCACAAGCCTGAATCTCAATACAACACTGATGCAACTAAGCCCATTATACAGTCTACAACACCCTTCCCCGCCGCGTCGCGGCCCCATTGCATTCACACCCACGACCACCACTACTTTATTCCCATCCGCGAAAGCAAGTACCACCATTGCTTCCTCCTTGCTCGTCGCGCCGCCTCCCGCCACTTCTTGGTCTTCGCGCCATGTGGTTCCCCCCATTCTTGGTCTGGTTGTCTTCCTGCGTCTTGTACAACACTTCCGCACCTTGTGTGAGTCCTTCCTTTGTCCGTACCTCTTGTGCCTCTTCTTCCGCCCTCACACGCCTCTCCTCTAAATACCAAATCCACGGATACACATGGAGGCCTCTTTTCGCACCCCTCTTGTCCACACAAATGACTCCAACAGCATCCGAAATGTGGCAAATCCGCAGGTCAACACCATGGCAGCTTTCCGCCTCTTCCGCGGCATTGTAACTTGCCCCTCTTTTGTTACTGGCAAGGCAATTCCGCGGGCTAGGCACCCAGCACCATTCCTTGGCACTTCCTCCTCACCTTAGCCACAAAACATCCTCCCAAACAAGCCCATTCCGCTCCCAACCATCATGGCACTTTCTGACGCCCTCCGCGCACCCAAAACTTGCTCCAGTAGCATCCCAAATTACCCAAATCCGCGGCTGAACCTTGCACCACGTTTTGAGGTCTTCCGCAGACCCCAAGGTCACCCAATTTCCCCTCCCAATATGCCTAATCCACAGACACACCCACTGTCCTCGTTTTGCCTCTTCCGCGGAACCCCAAATATGAAGCCGTTGTTACTAAACACCCAATTCCGCGGATCTACCAACAGGCACAATTCCAGCCTTCCCCACACCCATAAACAGTCCCACACAAGCCCAGACAGATGCCCATTCCGCCCCTCGTCCATGAGGGTCAACTGTGACTCTCTCCTTTTCACCAAAGGACACCCCTCACTCGCCTCAACTCCATCGCGGAAGTCCATGACTCGGTCTCCCTCGCGGAAGATTTGCATGCGCGGCAGAATTCATGTCAACACATATGCCTACTTTGGTTTGTCCCAGTACATGGTTACCACGCCGTGTCACTACGTATCGAAGGTCTTTGTGCTTTCTAGTTGATAGCTATTGTTCCCAAACCGTTGTTAGCCCCTCTCAATATCTGTGACTCGTGTTGTGAGTTGTCAACATTGACCACATGAAGTGAAATTCTTTGGTCATGGTCAGTGACATATGCATACTTTGGTTGGTCACTGTGCATTGTAGCCACACGGTGCCACTACATTTTGAAGGTATTCGTACTTGCTAGTCGATAACTAGTATTCACAAACCACTATCTTCCACTCTGACCATTTGTGACTCGTGTTATGAGCTGTCCAAGTTTACTACACATGGTGACATTCTTTGGTCATGGTCAGTGACATATGCATACCTTGGTTGGTCCTCGTGCTTGGAATCCAAACCGTGCCACAACATATTGAAGGTCATTGTGCTTGCTAGTTGATACCTGGTGTTCCCAGACAATTGTTTCCCCCTCTGACTATTTGTGACTCGTATTATGAGTTGTCAACGTTAACCACACACAGCGGATTTCTTTGGTCAAAGGCAGTACATATGCCTACTTTGGTCGGTCATTGTGCATGGTAGCCACACCGTGCTACTACTATTTAAAGGGCGTTGTACTTGCTAGTTGAAAACTGATATCCCCGGACCATTGTTTCCCCCTCTGACTGTTTGTGACTCGTGTTATGGTTGGTGAACGTTGACCACCCATATTGAAATTATTTGGTCATGGTCAGTGACATATGCCTAGTTTGGTTGTTTGGTGTGCATAGTATCCACACCGTGCTACTACTATTTAAAGGGCGTTGTACTTGCTAGTTGAAAACTGATATCCCCGGACCATTGTTTCCCCCTCTGACTGTTTGTGACTCGTGTTATGGTTGGTGAACGTTGACCACCCATATTGAAATTATTTGGTCATGGTCAGTGACATATGCCTAGTTTGGTTGTTTGGTGTGCATAGTAGCCACACCGTGACACTATGTATTGAAGTTATTTTTCCTTTCTAGTCCATGCATAGGGTTTCCAAACCATTGTCTCTCCCTCTGACCATTTATTACTCGTGTTATGAGCTGTCAATGTTAACCACATATACTGGATTTCTTCGGTCATAGTCAGTGCCGTATTCATCCTTTGGTTGGTCACTTTGCACCCTAGCCAAACCGTGCCACTACTTGTTGAAGTTCTTCGTACTTGCTAGTTGACAACTAGTGTTCCCAACCCATTGTTTCGCCCTTTTACCACTTGTGACTCGTGTTATGAGTTTTCAACATTGACCACACACTGTGAAATTCGTTTGTCATAGTGACATATGCCTACATTGGTTTGTCACTGTACATGGTTACCACGCCGTGTCACTACATATTGAAGGAATTTGTACTTTCTAGTTAATAGCTAGTGTTCCCAAACCATTGTTACCCCCATTTGACTATCTGTGACTCGTGTTGTGAGTTGTCAATGCTGACCACATGAAGTGAAATTCGTTGGTCATGGTAAGTGACATATGCATACTTTGGTTGGTCACTGTGTATGGTAGCCACGCTGTACCACTACATATTGAAGGTATTTGTACTTGCTACTCGATAACTAGTATTCACGAACCATTGTCTTCCACTCTGACCATTTGTGACTCGTGTTATGAGCTGTCAAAGGTTACCACATTTAGTGACATTATTTGGTCATGGTCAGTGACATATGCCTACTTTGGTTGGTCATCGTGCATGGTATCCACACCGTGCCACTGCTTTTTGAAGGTCCTTGTGCTTGCTTGTTGATACCTGATGTTCCGAGACCATTGTTTCCCCCTCTGACCATTTGTGATTCGTATTATGAGTTGTCAAATCTTTCCACACACATTGGATTTCTTTGGTCAAAGGCAGTACATATGCCTACTTTGGTCGGTCATTGTGCATGGTAGCCACACCGTGCTACTACTGATTGAAGGGCGCTGTACTAGCTAGTTGAGAACTGATATTCCCGGACCATTGTATCCCCCTCGGACCGTTTGTGACTCGTGTTATGGTTGGTGAACGTTGACTACTCATATTGAAATTCTTTGGTCATGGTCAGTGACATATGCTTAGTTTGGTTTTTTGGTGTGCATAGTAGCCACACCGTGCCACTACGTATTGAAGTTCTTTGTCCTTTCTAGTCCATGCATTGGGTTCCCAAACCATTGTCTCTCCCTCAGACCATTTATGACTCGTGTTATGAGTTGTCAATCTTGACCACGCATACTGGATTTTTTCGGTCATAGTCAGTGACGTATTCATCCTTTGGTTGGTCACTGTGCACCCTAGCCAAACCGTGACACTACTTGTTGAAGTTCTCCGTACTTGCTAGTTGACAACTAGTGTACCCAACCCATTGTTTCCCCCTCTGACCATTTGTGACTCGTGTTATGAGTTTTCAACATTGACCACACACTGTGAAATTCATTTTTCATAGTGACATATGCCTACTTTGGTTTGTCACTGTACATGATTACCACGCCGTGTCACTACATATTAAAGGTATTTGTGCTTTATAGTTAATAGCTAGTGTTCCCAAACCATTGTTACCCCCATTGACTATCTGTGACTCGTGTTGTGAGTTATCAACGCTGACCACATGAAGTGAAAATCGTTGGTCATGGTCAGTGACATATGCATACTTTGGTTGGTCACTGTGCATGGTAGCCACGTTGTGCCAATACATATTGAAGGTATTCGTACTTGCTACTCAATAAATAGTATTAACGAACCATTGTCCTCCACTTTGACCATTTGGGACTCGTGTAATGAGCTGTCAAAGTTTACCACACTTGGTGACATTATTTGGTCATGGTCATTGACATATGCCTACTTTGGTTGGACATCGTGCATGGTATCCACACCGTGCCATAACGTTTTGAAGGTCCTTGTGCTTTCTAGTTGATGCCTGATGTTCCCAGACCATTCTTTCCCCCTCTGACCATTTGTGATGCGTATTATGAGTTGTCAACGCTGTCCACACACAGCGGATTTTTTTTAACAAGGCAGTACATATGCCTACTTTGGTTGGTCATTGTGCATGGTAGCCACACCGTGCTTATACTGATTGAAGGTCGCTATACTTGCTAGTTGAGAACTGATATTCCCAGACCATTGTTTCCCCCTCTGACCGTTTGTGACTGGTGTTATGGTTGGTGAATGTTGACCACCCATATTGAAATTATTTGGTCATGGTCAGTGACATATGCCTACTTTGGATGTTTGGTGTGCATAGTATCCACACCGTGCTACTACGTATTGAAGTTCTTCGTCCTTTCTAGTTGATACATAGGGTTCCCAAACCATTGTCTCTCCCTCTGACCATTTGTGACTCGTGTTATGAGTTGTCAATGTTGACCACACATAGTGGACTTCTTCGGTTATAGGCAGTGACATATGCATCATTTGGTTGGTCACTGTGCACGCTAGCCACACCGTGCAACTACTTGTTGAAAATCTTTCTACCCGCTAGTTGATAACTAGTGTTCCCAACCCATGGTTTCCCCCACTGACCATTTGTGACTCGTGTTATGGGTTTACAACGTTGACCACACACTGTGAAATCCGTTTGGTCATAGCTAGTGACATATGCCTACTTTTGTTTGTCACTGTAAATGCTTACCACGCCGTGTCACTAAGTATTGAAGGTCTCTGTGCTTTCTTGTTGATAGCTAGCGTTGTGAGTTGTCGACATTGACCACATGAAGTGAAATTCTTTGTTCGTTGTCAGTGACATATGCGTACATTGGTTGGTCACTGTGCATTGTAGTCACACTGTGCCACTACATATTGAAGGCATTTGTACTTGCTAGTCGATAACTAGTATTCACAAACCATTGTCTTCCACTCTGACCATTTGTGACTCGTGTTATGAGTTATCAAAGTTTACAACACATGGTGATATTCTTTGGTCATGGTCAGTGACATATACATACCTTGGTTGGTCATCGTGCATGGTATCCACACCGTGCCACAACGAATTATAGCTCCTTGTGCATGCTATTTGATACTTGGTGTTCCCAAACCATTGTTTCCCCCTCTGACCATTTGTGACTCGTATTGTGAGTTGTCGACGTTGACCAGAAACAACAGATTTCTTTCGTCAAAGGCAGTACATATGCCTACTTTGGTCGGTCATTGTGCATGGTAGCCACACCGTGCTACTACTGATTGAAGGGCGTTGTACTTGCTAGTTGACAATTGATATTCCCGGACCATTGTTTCCCCCTCTGACCGTTTGTGACTCGTGTTATGGTTGGTGAACGTTGACCACCCATATTGAAATTCTTTGGTCATGGTCAGTGATATATGCCTAGTTTGGTTGTTTGGTGTGCATAGTAGCCACACCGTGCCACTACGTATTGAAGTTATTTGTCCTTTCTAGACCATGCATAGGGTTCCCAAATCATTATCTCTCCCTCTGTCCACTTGTGACTCGTGTTATGAGCTGTCAATGTTGACCACGCATACTGGATTTCTTCGGTCATAGTCAGTGACGTATTCATCCTTTGGTTGGTCACTGTGCATGCTAGCCAAACCGTGCCACTGCTTGTTGAAGTTCTCCGTACTTACTAGTTGACAACTAGTGTTCCCAACCCATTTTTTCCCCCTCTGACCATTTGTGACTCGTGTTATGAGTTTCAAGTATTGACCACACACGGTGAAATTCGTTTGGTCATGGTTAGTGACATATGCCTACTTTGGTTTGCCACTGTACATAGTGACATGGTTACCGTGTCACTGACCATGACCATTGTTTCCCCCTCTGACAATTTGTGACCCATATTATGGGTTGTCAACGTTGACCACACATAGAAAAATTATTTGGTCATGGTAAGTGGCACATGCCTAGTCTGGTTGGTCATTGTGCATGGTAGCCATACCGTTCCACTACTTGTTCAAAGTCTTTGTACTTGCTAGTCAATAAATAGCAAAAGGTTTCTCCCTTTGACACCAGGTCGGTTTTTGTTGATTTGTTACGCGTAGGTTCCTTCACTGTAACACTCCCTCCCACCCCCCTAGAGGGATGTTCCTTGGACGACCTGGAGGACAGATTTGCGATAGCATTATGACACCCCCGTACCCCTGCCACGGCTTAGGCTTGAAGGTAGAGTTGAGGTATCACAACACGGCCGCCTAGTTTGGTTGTTTGGTGTGCATAGTAGCCACACCGTGCCACTACGTATTGAAGTTCTTTGTCCTTTCTAGTCGATACATAGGGTTCCCAAACCATTGTCTCTCCCTCAGACCATTTGTGACTCGTGTTATGAGTTGTCAATGTTGACCACACATAGTGGACTTCTTCAGTCATAGTCAGTGACATATGCATCCTTTGGTTGGTCATTGTGCACGCTAGCCACACCGTGCCACTACTTGCTGAAAATCTTTCTACTTGCTAGTTGATAAATAGTGTTCCCAACCCATGGTTTGCCCAACTGACCATTTGTGACTCGTGTTATGAGTTTCCAACGTTGACCACACACTGTGAAATCCGTTTCGTCATGGTTAGTGACATATGCCTACTTTTGTTTGTCACTGTACATGGTTACCACGCCGTGTCAATGTAAATTAAAGGTATTTGTGCTTTCTAGTTAATAGCTAGTGTTCCCAAACTATTGTTTCCCCCCTTTGACTATCTGTGACTCGTGTTGTGAGTTGTCAACGCTGACCACATGAAGTGAAGTTCGTTGGTCATGGTCAGTGACATATGCATCCTTTGGTTGGTCTCTGTGCATGGTACCCACGCTCTGCCACTACATATTGAAGGAATCTGTACTTGCTACTAGATAACTAGTATTCAAAAACCATTGTCTTTCACTCTGACCATTTGTGACTCGTGTTATGAGCTGTCAAAATTTACCACACTTAGTGACATTATTTGGTCATGGTCAGTGACATATGCCTTCTTTGGTTGGTCATCGTGCATGGTATCCACACCGTGCCAAAACGTATTGTAGCTCCTTGTGCTTGCTAGTTTATACTTGGTGTTCCCAACCCATTGTTTCCCCCTCTGACCATTTGTGACTCGTATTATGAGTTGTCAATGTTGACCACACACGGTGGATTTATTTGGTCAAAGGCAGTACATATGTCTACTTTGGTCGGTCATTGCGCATGGTAGCGTCACCGTGCTACTACTGACTGAAGGTTGTTTTACTTGCTAGTTGAGAACTGATATTCCCATAGCATTGTTTCCTCCCCTAACCGTTTGTGACTCGTGTTATAGGTGGTCAACGTTGACCACCCATATTGAATTTCTCTGGTCATGGTCAGTGACATATGCCTAGTTTGGTTGTTTGGTGTGCATATTAGCCACACCGTGCCACTACGTATCGAAGTTCTTTGTCCTTTCTAGTCGATACATATGGTTCCCAAATCATTGTCTCTCCCTCAGACCATTTGTGACTCGTGTTATGAATTGTCAATATTGACCACATACAGTGGACTTCTTCGGTCATAGTTAGTGACATATGCATCCTTTGGTTGGTCACAGTGCACGCTAGCCACACTGTGCCACTACTTGTTGAAAATCTTTCTACTTGCTAGTTGATGACGAGTGTTCCAAACCCATGGTTTCCCCCACTGACCATTTGTGACTCGTGTTATGAGTTTTCAACGTTGACCACACACTGTGAAATCTGTTTGGTCATGGTTAGTGACATATTGTTGCCCCAATTTTTGCCGCGCTCGTTATTGTTCCGCGATGTCACTTCACTTCCCCGCCTTCCATGTTGTCCTCTGCACATCTCCTCCTTCCGCACACCATAAGACTTCATCCCACATTCACCATGGTACAATGTCACAATTGATCACTCACAAGTGGTCTTTCCTCCATTCACATCACCCCTCTGACATAGTAATTCTGCGGAACTCCATCACCCCCTCCCGGATCACCCCTATTCCGTGGATCTGGCTTCCCCCTAGTGTCCTTGACATGGCAATTCCGCAGGTACACACATGGCCCACTTCTGCAGCCCCTCTTCCACGGATTTGGCCTCCTCCTACTGTCTCTAACATGGCAATTCCGCGGGTACACACATGGCCCACTTCTGCAGCCCCTCTTCCGCGGATTTGGCACCCTTTACACCCCTAAAGCAGGCCCATTCCGCAGTCCCACCCCTTAGTCACTTTGGCAACACCCCTATTGCGGATCCCATCACACCTCTAAAGCATACAACATGACAAATCCGCGGAACCAAGACACAGACAGAAATCACGCGGCGGAGGTCCAATATCCTTCCTTTCGCTCTCTTGAGAGTTGTCCTAGGGCCACCCATCCACTTCCGCGGTCACTTGGACACTCTTCCGCGCTCTTCACTTGTGTCAGGCCAGTCTTGTGAGTGATTCTGTGGAACACCTTTTGTAATCTTCGGAGTCCTCCGATTCACTTGCGGATTACATGGTGACAGAGTGCTGAGATGAAAGAGATAGTGAGGCAAGGTTGTGAGGCAATGAGCTTGATTAACTCATGTCAACAGAACACAAGTCCACAAGCCCAAATCTCAACACCACACTGATGCAACTAAGCCCGTTATATAGTCCGCTACACCCTTCCCCGCCGCGTTGCGGCCCCCTTGCATTCACACCCACGACCACCACTTCTTTATTCCCATCCGCGAAAGCAAGTGCCACCATTGCTTCCTCCTTGCTCGTCGCGCCGCCTCCCGCCACTTCTTGGTCTTCGCACCTTGTGGTTCCCGCCATTTTTGGTCTGGTTGTCTTCCTGCGTCTTGTACAACACTTTCGCATCTTGTGTGACCCCTTCCATTGTTTGTACCGCTTGTGCCTCTTGTTTCGCCCTCACACGCCTCTCCTCTAAATACCAAATCCACGGATACACATGGAGGCCTCTTTCCGCACCCCTCTTGTCCACACAAATGACTCCAACACCATCCAAAATGTGGCAAATCCGCAGGTCAACACCATGGCAGCTTTCCGCCTCTTCCGTGGCATTGTAACTCGCCCCTCTTTTGTTACTGGCAAGGGAATTCCGCGGGTTAGGTACCCAGCACCATTCTCTTGCACTTCCTCCTCACCTTAGCCACAAAACACCCTCCCAAACATGCCCATTCCGCTCCCAACGATCATGGCACTTTCTGACGCCCTCCGCACACCCAAAACTTACTCCGGTAGGATCCCAAATAACCCAAATCCGCGGCTGAACCTTGCACCATGTTTTGAGGCCTTCCGCAGACCCCAAAGTCATCCGATTTCCCCTCCCAAGATGCCTAATCCGCAGACACACCCCCTGCCCTCGTTTTTCCTCTTCCGCGGAACCCCAAATATGAAGCCATTGTTACTGAACACCCAATTCCGCGGGTCTACCACCAGGCACAATTCCAGCCTTCCCCGCACCCATAAACAGTTCCACACAAGCCCAGACAGATGCCCATTCTGCCCCTCCACCATGAGGGTCAACTGTGACTCTCTCCTCTTGCCCAAAGAACACCCCTCACTCACGTCAACTCCATCGCGGAAGTCCATGACTCGGTCTCCCTCACAGAAAATTTGCGTGCGCGGCAGATTTCATGTAAACACATATGCCTACTTTGGTTTGTCCCTGTACATGGTTACCACCCCATGTCACTACGTATCGAAGGTCTTTGTGCTTTCTAGTTGATAGCTAGTGTTCCCAAACCGTTGTTAGCCCCTCTGAATATCTGTGACTCGTGTTGTGAGTTGTCAACATTGACCACATGAAGTGAAATTCTTTGGCCATGGTCAGTGAAATATGCATACTTTGGTTGGTCACTGTGCATTGTAGCCACACTGTGCCACTACATTTTGAAGGTATTTGTACTTGCTAGACGATAACTAGTATTTACGAACCATTATCTTCCACTCTGACCATTTGTGCCACAACGTATTGAAGGTCGTTGTGCTTGCTAGTTGATACATTGTGTTCCCAAACTATTGTTTCCCCCTCTGGCTATTTGTGACTCGTATTATGAGTTGTCAACGTTGACCACACACAGCGGATTTCTTTCGTCAAAGGCAGTACAGATGCCTACTTTGGTCAGTCATTGTGCATGGTAGCCACACCGTGCTACTACTTATTGAAGGGCGTTGTACTTGCTAGTTGAAAACTGATATTCCCGGACCATTGTTTTCCGCTCTGACTGTTTGTGACTCGTGTTATGGTTGGTGAACGTTGACCACCCATGTTGAAATTTTTTGGTCATCGTCAGTGACATATGCCTAGTTTGGTTGTTTGGTGTGCATAGTAGCCACACCGTGCCACTACGTACTGAAGTTATTTGTCCTTTCTAGTCCATGCATAGGGTTCCCAAACCATTGTCTCTCCCTCAAACCATATATTCCTCGTGTTATGAGTTGTCAATGTTGACCACGCATACTGGATTTCTTTGGTCATAGTCAGTGACGTATTCATCATTTGGTTGGTCACTTTGCACCCTAGCCAAACCGTGCCACTACTTGTTGAAGTTCTTCGTACTTGCTAGTTGACAACTAGTGTTCCCAACCCATTGTTTCTCCCTCCGACCACTTGTGAATCCTGTTATGAGTTTTCAACATTGACCACACACTGTGAAATTCGTTTTTTATAGTGACATGTGCCTACTTTGGTTTGTCACTATACATTCTTACCACGCTGTGTCACTACACATTAAAGGTATTTGTGCTTTCTAGTTAATAGCTAGTGTTCCCAAACCGTTGTTACCCCCATTTGACTATCTGTGACTCGTGTTGAGAGTTGTCAACGCTGACCACATGAAGTGAAATACGTCGGTCATGGTCAGTGACATATGCATACTTTGGTTGGTCACTGTGCATGGTAGCCACGCTGTGCCACTGCATATTGAAGGTATTTGTACTTGCTACTCGATAACTAGTATTCACGAACCATTGTATTGCACTCTGACCATTTGTGATTGTGTTATGAGCTGCCAAAGTTTACCACACTTGGTGACATTATTTGGTCATGGCCAGTGACATATGCCTACTTTGGTTGGTCATCGTGCATGGTATCCACATCGTGCCACAACTTTTTGAAGCTCCTTGTGCTTGCTAGTTGATACCTGATGTTCCGAGACCATTGTTTCCCCCTCTGACCATTTGTGATTCGTGTTATGAGTTGTCAACGCTGTCCACACACAGCGGATTTCTTTGGTCAAAGGCAGTACATATGCCTACTTTGGTCGGTCATTGTGCATGGTAGCCACGTCGTGCTACTCCTGATTGAAGGGCGTTGTACTTGCTAGTTGAGAACTGATATTCCCGGACCATTGTTTCTCCCTCTGACCGTTTGTGACTCGTGTTATGGTTGGTGAACGTTTACCACCCATTTGAAATTATTTGGTCATGGTCAGCGACATATGCCTAGTTTGGTTGTTTGGTGTGCATAGTAGCCACACCGTGCCACTGCGTATTGTAGTTATTTGTCCTTTCTAGACTATGCATTGGGTTCCCAAACCATTGTTTCTCCCTCAGACCATTGATGACTCGTGTTATGAGTTGTCAATGTTGACCACGCATACTGGATTTCTTCGGTCATAGTCAGTGACGTATTCATCCTTTGGTTGGTCACTGTGCACCCTAGCCAAACCGTGCCACTACTTGTTGAAGTTCTTCGTACTTGCTAGTTGACAACTAGTGTTCCCAACCCACTGTTTCCCCCTGTGACCATTTGTGACTCGTGTTATGAGTTTTCAACATTGACCACACACTGTGAAATTCGTTTGTCATAGTGACATATGCCTGCTTTGGTTTGTCACTGTACATTGTTACCACGCCGTGTCACTACATATTAAACGTATTTGTGCTTTCTAGTTAATAACTAGTGTTCCCAAACCATTGTTACTCCAATTTGACTATCTGTGACTCGTGTTGTGAGTTGTCAATGCTGACCACATGAAGTGAAATTCGTTGGTCATGGTCAGTGACATATGCATACTTTGGTTGGTCACTGTGCATGGTAGCCACGCTGTGCTACTACATATTGAAGGTATTTGTACTTGCTACTTGATAACTAGTATTCACGAACCATTGTCTTCCACTCTGGCCATTCGTGACTCGTGTTATGAGCTGTCAAAGTTTACCATACTTAGTGACATTATTTGGTCATGGTCAGTGACATATGCCTACTTTGGTTGGTCATCGTGCATGGTATCCACATCGTGCCACAACTATTTGAAGGTCCTTGTGCTTGCTAGTTGATACCTGATGTTCCCAGACCATTGTTTCCCCCTCTTACCATTCGTGATTCGTATTATGAGTTGTCAACGCTGTCCACACACAGCGGATTTCTTTGGTCAAAGGCAGTACATATGCCTACTTTGGTCGGTCATTGTGCATGGTAGCCACACCGTGCTTATACTGATTGAAGGTCGCTATACTTGCTAGTTGATAACTGATATTCCCAGACCATTGTTTCCCCCTCTGACCGTTTGTGACTGGTGTTATGGTTGGTGAATGTTGACCACCCATATTGAAATGAATTGGTCATGGTCAGTGACATATGCCTAATTTGGTTGTTTGGTTTGCATAGTAGCCACACCGTGCCACTACGTATTGAAGTTCTTTTCCCTTTCTAGTTGATACATAGGGTTCCCAACCCATTATCTCTCCCTCTGACCATTTGTGACTCGTGTTATGACTTGTCAACGTTGACCACACATACTGGACTTCTTTGGTTATATGGAGTGACATATGCATCCTTTGGTTGGTCACTGTGCATGCTAGCCACACCGTGTCACTACTTGTTGAAAATCTTTCTACCCGCTAGTTGATAACTAGTGTTCCCAACACATGGTTTCCCCCACTGACCATTTGTGACTCGTGTTATGAGTTTTCAACGTTGACCACACACTGTGAAATCCTTTTGGTCATGGCTAGTGACATATGCCTACTTTTGTTTGTCACTGTACATGGTTATCACGCCGTGTCACTAAGTATTGAAGGTCTTTGTGCTTTCTTGTTTGTAGGTAATGCTCCCAAACCATTGTTACCCCCTCTGAATATCTGTGACTCGTGTTGTGAGTTGTCGACATTGACCACGTGAAGTGAAATTCTTTGTTCATTGTCAGTGACATATGCGTACTTTGTTTGGTCACTGTGCATTGTGCCACTGTGCCACTACATATTGAAGGCATTTGTACTTGCTAGTCGATAACTAGTATTCACAAACCATTATCTTCCACTCTGACCATATGTGACTCGTGTTATGAGTTATCAAAGTTTACCACACATTGTGACATTCTTTGGTCATGGTCAGTGACATATGAATACCTTGGTTGGTCATCGTGCATGGTATCCACACCGTGCCACAACGTAATGTAGCTCCTTGTGCATGCTATTTGATACTTGGTGTTCCCAAACCATTGTTTCCCCCTCTGACCATTTGTGACTCGTATTATGAGTTGTCGACGTTGACCAGAAACAACATATTTCTTTCGTCAAAGGCAGTACATATGCCTACTTTGGTCGGTCATTGTGCATGGTAGCCACACTTTGCTACTACTGACTGAAGGTTGTTGTACATGCTAGTTGAGAACTGATATTCCCAAACCATTGTTTCCTCCCCTGATCGTTTGTGTTTCGTGTTATGGTTGGTCAACGTTGACCACCCATATTGATTTTCTCTGGTCATGGTCAGTGACATATGCCTAGTTTGGATGTTTGGTGTGCATATTAGCCACACCATGCCACTACGTATTGAAGTTATTTGTCCTATCTAGTCCTTGCATAGGGTTCCCAAACCGCTTCCGGAACGGAGCCCGGTGGGAGGGATTTTCTGCCTGGACCATCTTAAAAACCAAAAAAAAAATAAAAAAAAAAAATTTCCAAACTATTGTCTCTCCCTCTGACCATTCGTGACTCGTGTTATGAGTTGTCAATGTTGACCACACATAGTGGACTTCTTCGGTCATAGTCAGTGACGTATGCATCCTTTGATTGGTCACTGTGCACTCTAGCCACACCATGCCACTACTTGTTGAAATTCATCATACTTGCTAGTTGATAAATAGTGTTCCTAACCCATTGTTTCACCCTCTGACCATTTGTGACTCGTGTGATGAGTTTTCAACATTGACCACACACTGCGAAATTCATTTGGTCATGGTTAGTGACATATGCCTAATTTGGTTTGTCATTGTACATGGTTACCACGCCGTGTCACTACGTATTGAAGGTATTTGTGCTTAATAGTCAATAGCTAGTGTTCCCAAACCAATGTTACCCCCCTTTGACTATCTGTGACTCGTGTTGTGAGTTTTCAACGCTGACCATGTGAAGTGAAATTTGTTGGTCATGGTCAGTGACATATGCATACGTTGGTTGGTCACTGTGCATGGTAGCCACGCTGTCCCATTACATATTGAAGGTATTTGTACTTGCTACTCGATGACTAGTATTTACAAACCATTGTCTTCCACTCTTACCATTTGTGACTCGTGTTATGAGTTGTCAATTTTTACCACACTTAGTGACATTATTTGGTCATGGTCAATGACATATGCCTACTTTGGTTGGTCATCATGCATGGTATCCACACCGTGCCACAACATATTGAAGGTCCTTGTGCTTGCTAGTTGATACCTGGTGTTCCCAAACCATTGTATCCCCCTCTGACCATTTGTGACTCCTACTATGAGTTGTCAACGCTGACCACACACAGCGGATTTCTTTGGTCAAATGTAGTACATATGCCTACTTTGGTCGGTCATTGTGCATGGTAGCCACGCTGTGCCTATACTAATCGAAGGTCGCTGCACTTGCTAGTTGAGAACTGATATTCAAAGACCATTGTTTCCCCCTCTGACCTTTGTGACTCGTGTTATGGTTGGTGAATGTTGACCACTTATATTCAAATCCTTTCATAATGGTCAGTTACATATGCCTAGTTTGGTTGTTTGGTGTGCATAGTAGCCACACCGTGCCACTACGTTTTGAAGTTCTTTGTCCTTTCTAGTCGATACATAGGGTTCCCAAACCATTGTCTCACCCTCTGACCATTTGTGACTCGTGTTATGAGTTGTCAATGTGGACCATACATAGTGGACTTCTTTGGTCATAGTCAGTGACGTGTGCATCCCTTGGTTGGTCACGCTGCACGCTAGCCACACCGTGCCACTACTTGATGAAAATCTTTCTACTTGCTAGTTGATAACTAGTATTCCCAACCCATGTTTTCCCCCACTGACCATTTGTGACTCGTGTTATGAGTTTTCAACGTTGACCACACACTGTGAAATCCGTTTGGTCATGGTTTGTGACATATTCCTACTTTGGTTTGTCACTTTACATGGCTAACACGCTGTTTCATTATGTATTGAAGGTCTTTGTGCTTTCTTGTTGACACCTAGTGTTCCCAAACCACTGTGAGCCCCCTCTGAGTATCTGTGACTCGTGTTGTGAGTTGTCAATGTTGACCACATGAAGTGAAATTCTTTGTTCATGGTCAGTGACATATGCATACTTTGGTTGGTCATCGTGCATGGTATCCACACCGTGCCACAACATAGTGAAGCTCCCTGTGCTTGCTATTTGATACTTGGTGTTCCCAAACCATTGTTTCCCCCTCTGACCATTTGTGACTTGTATTATGAGTTGTGAACGTTGACCACACACGGTGGATTTGTGTGGTCAAAGGCAGTACATAGGCCTACTTTGGTCGGTCATTGTGCATGGTAGCCACACCGTCCTACTACTGACTGAAGGTCGTTATATTTGCTAGTTGGTATCTAGTATTCCCAAACCATTGTTTCCCCCTCTGGCAATTCGTGACCGATATTATGGGTTGTCAACGTTGACCACACATGATAAAATTATTTGGTCATGGTAAGTGGCACATGCCTAATCTGGTTGGTCATTGTCCATGGTAGCCACACCGTTCCACTACTTGTTGAAAGTCTTTGTACTTGCTAGTCAATAAATAGCAAAAGGTTTCTCCCTTTGATACCAGGTCGGTTTTTGTTGATTTGTTACGTGTAGGTGCCTTCACTTGAATGCTCCCTCCCACCCCCCTACAGGGATGTTCCGTGGACGACCTGGAGGACAGATTTGCGACCGCATTATGACACCCCCCTATTCCCCCACAGCTTAGGCTCGAAGGTAGAGTTGAGGCATCACAACACGGCCGTCCCCCCCCCAGGTCGCGAGCCTATTCTATATTGCGCATACGAGGATTCAGACCCAGAACCTAGCGCTCCAGAATCTAACTCTATAAGCACTAAGCCAACTCACATGATGTTCATATGATGTCCAAATAACATTATAAGGGTTCCTATCGGTAAAGGGCATAAAATAAGGGGGTGTTATATTAGAGGGTAGTTTTCAAAAGTATGAATGATAACAAAGTTAGTTTAATCATATAATTTGACGCAGACGGAATTTCAGAATTTGCAACTTCGAGCTTGAATAACCTCCCAAACATTGCTCCGACTCACCAGCCGTAAGAATGAAAGTTGACTACATATAGTGAAACTCTTTTCATGATATCCAGTGACACAAGCATACTTTGGTTGGTCACTGTGAATGGTAGCCACGCTGTGCCACTACATATTGAAGGTATTTGTACTTGCTAGTCGACAACTAGTATTCACAAACCATTATCTTCCACCCTGACCACGTGTGACTCGTGTTATGAGTTGTCAACATTTACCACACTTAGTGACATTATTTGGTCATTGTCAGTGACATATGCCTACTTTGGTTGGTCATCGTGCATGGTATCCACAACTTATTGAGGGTCTTTGTGCTTGCAAGTTGATACCTGGTAATCCCAACCCATTGTCTCCCCCTCTGACTATTTGTGACTCCTATTATGAGTTTTCAACGCTGAACACACACTGCGGATTTCTTTGGTCAGAGGTAGTACATGTGCCTATTTTGGTCGGTCATTGTGCATGGTAGCCACACCGTGCTTATACTGATTGAAGGTCGCTGTACTTGCTAGTTGAGAACTGATATTCACAGACCATTGTTTCCCCCTCTGACCGTTTGTGACTCGTGTTATGGTTGGTGAATGTTGACCACCCATATTGAAATTTTTTCATCATGGTTGGTGACATATGTCTAGTTTGGTTGTTTGGTGTGCATAGTAGCTACACCGTGCCAATACGTATTGAAGTTCTTTGTCCTTTCTAGTCAATACATATGGTTCCCAAACCATTGTCTCTCCCTCTGACCATTTGTGACTGGTGTTATTAGTTGTCAATGTTGACCATACATAGTGGACTTCTTCGGTCATAGTCAGTGACGTGTGCATCCTTTGGTTGGTCACTGTGCACGCTAGCCACACCGTGCCACTACTTGTTGAAAATATTTCTACTTGCTAGTTGATAACTAGTGTTCCCAGCCCATGGTTTTCCCCACTGACCATTTGTGACTCGTGTTATGAGTTTTCAACGTTGACCACACACTGTGAAATTCGTTTGGTCATGGTTTGTGACATATGCCTACTTTGGTTTGTCACTGTACATGGTTATCACGCCCTCTCATTACATATCGAAGGTCTTTGTGATTTCTTGTTAACAGCTGGTGTTCCCAAACCATTGTTAGCACCCTCTGACTATCTGTGACTCGTGTTGTGAGTCGTAAATGTTGACCACATGTAGTGAAATTCTTTGTTCATGGTCAGTAACATATGCATACTTTGGTTGCTCACTGTGCATTGTAGCCACACTGTGCAACTACATATTGAAGATATTTGTACTTGCTAGTCGATAACTAGTATTCACAAATCATTATCTTCCACCCCGACCAATTGTGACTTGTGTTATGATTTGTCAAAGTTTACCACACTTAGTGACATTATTTGGTCATGGTCAGTGACATACGCCTACTTTGGTTGGTCATCGTTCATGGTATCCACACCGTGCCACAACTTAGTGAAGGTCCTTGTGCTTGCTAGTTGATACCTGGTGTTCCCAAACCATTGTCTCCCCCTCGGACAATTTGTGACTCCTATTATGAGTTGTCAACGCTAACCACACACAGCGGATTTCTTTGGTCAAAGGTAGTACATATGCCTACTTTGGTTGGTCATTGTGCATGGTAGCCACACCGTGCTTATACTGATTGAAGGTCGATGTACTTGCTAGTTGAGAACTGATATTCACAGACCACTGTTTCCCCATCTGACTGTTTGTGACTCGTGTTATGGTTGGTGAATGTTGACCACCCACATTGAAATTCTTTCATCATGGTCGGTGACATATGCCTAGTTTGGTTGTTTGGTGTGCACAGTAGCCACACCGTGCCACTACATATTGAAGTTCTTTGTCCTTTTTATTTGATACATAGGGTTCCCAAACCATTGTCTCTCCCTCTGACCATTTGTGTCTCCTGTTATGAGTTGTCAATGTTGACCATGCATAGAGAACTTCTTCGGTCATAGTCAGTGACGTGTACATCATTTGGTTGGTCACTCTGCACGCTAGCCACACCGTGCCACTACTTGTTGAAAATCTTTCCACTTGCTAGTTGATAACTAGTGTTCCCAATCCATGGTTTCCCCCACTGACCATTTGTGACTCGTGTTATGAGTTGTCAACGTTGACCACACACTGTAAAATCCATTTGGTCATGGTTTGTGACATGTGCCTACTTTGGTTTGTCACTATACATGGTTACCACGCCGTGTCATTACGTATCGAAGGTCTTTGTGCTTTCTTGTTGACAGCTAGTGTTCCCAAACCATTGTTAGCCCCCTCTGATTATGTGTGACTCGTATTGTGAGTTGTAAATGTTGACCACATGAAGTGAAATTATTTGTTCATGGTCAGTGACATATGCATACTTTGGTTGGTCACTGTGCATTGTAGCCAAACTGTGCCACTACATATTGAATGTATTTGTACTTGCTAGTCGATAACTAGTATTCACAAACCATTATCTTCCACCCTGACCATTTGTGACTCGTGTTATGAGTTGAAAAAGTTGACCACACGTAGTGACATTATTTGGTCATGGTCAGTGACATATGCTCAATTTGGTTGGTCATTCTGCATGGTATCCACACCGTGCCACAACGTATTGAAGCTGCTTGTGCTTGCTATTTGATACTTGGTGTTCCCAAACCATTGTTTCTCCCTCTGACCATTTGTGACTCGTATTATGAGTTGTCAACGTTGACCACACACAGTGGATTTCTTTGGTCAAAGGCAGTACATATGCCTACTTTGGTCGGTCATTGTGCATGGCAGCCACACGGTGCTACTACTGACTGAAGGTTGTTGTACTTGCTAGGTTAGAACTGATATTCCCAAAGCATTGTTTCCTCCCCTGACCGTTTGTGACTTGTGTTATGGTTGGTCAACGTTGACCACCCATATTGAAGTTATCCGGACATGGTCAGTGACATATGCCTAGTTTGGTTGTTTGGTGTGCATATTAGCCACACCGTGCCACTACGTATTGAAGTTCTTTGTCCTTTTTAGTCGATACATAGGGTTCCCAAACCATTGTCTCTCCCTCTGACCATTTGTGACTCGTGTTATGAGTTGTCAATGTTGACCACACATAGTGGACTTCTTCGGTCATAGTCAGTGACATATGCATCTTTTGGTTGGTTACTGTACACCCTAGCCACACCGTGCCACTACTTGTTGAAAATCTTTCTACTTGCTAGTTGAGAACTAGTGTTCCCAACCCATGGTTTCCCCCAGTGACCATTTGTGACTCGTGTTATGAGTTTTCAATGTTGACCACACACTGAGAAATCCGTTTGGTCATGGTTAGTGACATATGCCTACTTTGGTTTGTCCCTGTACATGGTTACCACTCCGTGTCACTACGTATCGAAGGTCTTTGTGCTTTCTAGTTGATAGCTAGTGTTCCCAAACAGTTGTTAGCCCCTCTGAATATATGTGACTCGTGTTGTGAGTTGTCAACATTGACCACATGAAGTGAAATTCTTTGGTCATGGTCAGCAACATATGCATACTTTAGTTGGTCACTGTGCATTGTAGCCACACTGTGCCACTACATATTGAAGGTATTTGTACTTGCTAGTCGATAACTAGTATGTTGAAACCATTATCTTCCACTTTGACCATTTGTGACTCGTGTTATGAGCTGTCAAAGTTTACCACACATGGTGACATTCTTTGGTCATGGTCAGTGACACATGCATACCTTGGTTGGTCATCGTGCATGGTATCCACACCGTACCACAACGTGCTGAAGGTCATTGTGCTTGCTAGTTGATACCTGGTGTTCCCAAACAATTGTTTCCCCCTCTATGTATTTGTGACTCGTATTATGAGTTGTGAACATTGACTACACACAGCGGATTTCTTTGGTCAAAGGCAGTACATATGCCTACTTTGGTCGGTCATTGTGCATGGTGGCCACACCGTGCTACTACTGATTGGCGGGTGTTGTACTTTCTAGTTGAGAACTGATATTCCCGGACCATTGTTTCCCCCTCTAACCGTTTGTGACTCGTGTTATGGTTGGTGAACGTTGACCACCCACATTGAAATTCTTTGGTCATGGTCAGTGACATATGCCTTGTTTGGTTGTTTGGTGTGCATAGTAGCCATACCGTGCCACTACGTATTGAAGTTATTTGTCCTTTCTATTGGATGTATAGGGTTCCCAAACCATTGTCTCTCCCTCTGACCATTTGTGACTCGTGTTATGAGTTGTCAATGTCGACAACACATAGTGGACTTCTTCGGTCATAGTCAGTGACATATGCATCCTTTGGTTGGTCACTGTGCACGCTAGCCACACCGTGCCAATACTTGTTGAAAATCTTTCTACTTACTAGTTGATAACTAATGTTCCTAACCCATGGTTTCCCCTACTGACCATTTGTGACTCGTGTTATGCGTTTTCAACGTTGACCACACACTGTGAAATCCGTTTGGTCATGGCTATTGACATATGCCTACTTTGGATTGTCCCTGTACATGGTTACCACGCGGTGTCACTACATATTAAAGGTATTTGTGCTTTCTAGTTAATAGCTAGTGTTCCCCGACCATTGTTACCCCCCTTTGACTATCTATGACTCGTGTTGTGAGTTTTCAACGCTGACCACATGAAGTGAATTTCGTTGGTCATGGTTTGTTACACATGCATACTTTGGTTGGTCACTATACATGGTAGCCACGCTATGCCACTACATATTGAAGGTATTTCCGATTGCTACTCGATAACTAGTATTCACAAACCATTGTCTTCCACTCTGACCATTCGTGACTCGTGTTATGAATCGTCAAAGTTCACCACACTTAGTGACATTATTTGGTCATGGTCAGTGACATATGCCTTTTGGTTGGTCATCGTGCATGGTATCCACACCGTGCCACAACGTATTGAAGGTCCATGTGCTTGCTAGTTAATACCTGGTGTTCCCTAATCATTGTCTCCCCCTCTGACCATTTGTGATTCCTATTATGAGTTGTCAACGTTGACCACACACAGCGGATTTCTTTGCTCAAAGGCAGTACATAAGCCTACTTTGGTCGGTCATTGTGCATGGTAGCCACACCGTGCTTATACTGATTGAAGGTCTGTGTACTTGCTAGTTGAGAACTGATATTCACAGACCATTGTTTCCCCGTCTGACCATTTGTGACTCGTGTTATGGTTGGTGAATGTTGACCACCCATATTGAAATTCTTTGGTCATGGTCAGTGACACATGCTGAGTTTGGTTGTTTGGTGTGCACAGTAGCCGCACCGCACCACTACGTATTGAAGTTCTTTGTCCTTTCTAGTCGATACATATGGTTCCCAAACCATTTTCTATCCCTCTGACCATTTGTGACTCGTGTTATGAGTTGTCAATGATGACCACACATAGTGGACTTCTTCGGTCATATTCAGTGTCATATGCATCCTTTGGTTGGTCACTGTGCACGCTAGCCACACCGTGCTACTACTTATTGAAAATCTTTCCACTTGCTAGTTGATAACTAGTATTTCCAACCCATGGTTTCCCCCACTGACCATTTGTGACTCGTGTTATGAGTTTTCAACGTTGACAACACACTGCGAAATCCGTTCCGTCATGGTTAGTGACATATGCCTACTTTTGTTTGTCACTGTACATGGTTACCACGCCGTGTCACTACATATTAAAGGTATTTGTGCTTTCTAGTGAATAGCTAGTGTTCCCAAACCATTGTTTCCCCCCTTTGACTATATGTGACTCGTGTTGTGAGGTGTCAACGTTGACCACATGAAGTGAAGTTCGTTGGTCATGGTCAGTGACATGTGCATCCTTTGGTTGGTCACTGTGCATGGTAACCACGCTGTGCCACTACATATTGAAGGTATTTGTACTTGCTACTCGATAACTATTATTCACAGGCCATATTCTTCCACTCTGACCATTTGTGACTCGTGTTATGAGCTGTCAAAGTTTACCACACTTTGTGACATTATTTGGTCATGGTCAGTGACATATGCCTACTTTGGTTGGTCATCGTGCATGGTATCCACACCGTGCCAAAATGTATTGAATTTCCTTGTGCTTGCTAGTTGACACTTGGTGTTCCCAAACCATTATTTCCCCCTCTGACCATTTGTGTTTCGTATTATGAGTTGTCAACGTTGACCACACATGGTCTATTTCTTTGGTCAAAAGCAGTACATATGCCTACTTTGGTCGGTCATTGTGCATGGTTGCGACACCGTGCTACTACTGAATGAAGGTCGTTGTACTTGCTAGTTGAGATCTGATATTCCCATAGCATTGTTTCCTCCTTTGACCGTTTGTGACTCGTATTATGGTTGGTCAACGTTGACCACCCATGTTGAAATTCTCTGGTCATGGTCAGTGACATATGCCTAGTTTGGTTGTTTGGCGTGCATATTAACCACACCGTGCCACTACGTATCGAAGTTCTTTTTCCTTTCTATTCGATACATAGGGTTCCCAAACCATTGTCTCTCCCTCTGACCATTTGTGACTCGTGTTATGAGTTGTCAATGATGACCACACATAGTGGACTTTTTCGGTCATAGTCAGTGACATATGCATCGTTCGGTTGGTCACTATGCACGATAGCCACACCGTGCCACTACTTGCTTAAAATATTTCTACTCGCTAGTTGATAACTAGTGTTCCCAACCCATGGTTTCCCCCACTGACCATTTGTGACTCGTCCTATGAGTTTTCAACGTTGACCACACATTGTGAAATCCGTTTCGTCGTGGTTAGTGACATGTGCCTACTTTTGTTTTTCACTGTACATGGTTACCACGCCGCGTCACTACGTATTGAAGGTCTCTGTGCTTTCTTGTTGATAGCTAGTGTTCCCAAACCATTTTTACCCCCTCTGAATATATGTGACTCGTGTTGTGAGTTGTCAACATTGACCTCATGAAGTGAAATTCTTTGTTCATGGTCAGTGACATATGCATACTTTGGTTGGTCACTGTGCATTGTAGCTACACTGTGCCACTACATATTGAAGGTATTTGTACTTGCTAGTCGGTAACTAGTATTCACAAACCATTATCTTCCACCCTGACCATGTGTGACTTGTGTTATGAGTTGTCAAAGTTTACCACAAATGGTGACATTCTTTCGTCATGGTCAGTGACATATGCATACCTTGGTTGGTCATCGTGCATGGTATCCACACCGTGCCACAACGTATTGTAGATCCTTGTGCTTGCTATTTGATACTTGGTGTTCCCAAACCATTGTTTCTCCCTCTGACCATTTGTGACTCGTATTATGAGTTGTCGACGTTGACCAGACACAGCGGATTTCTTTCGTCAAAGGCAGTACATATGCCTACTTTGGTCGGTCATTGTGCATGGTAGCCACACCGGTGCTACTACTGACTGAAGGTCGTTGTACTTGCTAGTTGAGAACTGATATTCCCAAACCATTGTTTCCTCCCCTGACCGTTTGTGACTCGTGTTATGGTTGGTCAACGTTGACCACCCGTATTGAAATTCTCTGGTCATGGTCAGTGACATCTGCCTTGTTTGGATGTTTGGTGTGCATATTATTCACACCGTGCCACTACGTATTGAAGTTAGTTGTCCTTTCTAGTCCATGCATAGGGTTCCGAAACCATTCTCTCTCCCTCTGACCATTCGTGACTCATGTTATGAGTTGTCATTATTGACCACACACGATGGACTTCTTCGGTCATAGTCAGTGACGTATTCATCCTTTGGTTGGTCGCTGTGCGCGCTAGCCACACCGTGCCACTACTTGTTGAAGTTCTTCGTACTTGCTAGTTGATAACTAATGTTCCTAGCCCATTGTTTCCCCCTCTGGCCATTTGTGACTCGTGTGATGAGTTTTCAATGTTGACAACACACTGTGAAATTCGTTTGGTGATGGTTAGTGACATATGCCTACTTTGGTTTGTCACTGTACATGGATACCACACTGTGTCACTACGTATTGAAGGTATTTGTGCTTTCTAGTCAATAGCTAGTGTTCCCAAACCAATGTTACCCCCCCTTGACTATCTGTGACTCGTGTTGTGAGTTTTCAACGCTGACCACATGAAGTGAAATTCGTTGGTCATGGTCAGTGACATATGCATACTTTGGTTGGTCACTGTGCATGGTAGCCACCCTGTGACACTACATACTGAAGGTATTTGTACTTGGTACTCGATGACTAGTATTCACAAACCATTGTCTTTCACTCTGACCATTAGTGACTCGTGTTATGAGTTGTCAAAGTTTACCACACTTAGTGACATTATTTGGTCATGGTCAGTGACATATGCCTACTTTGGTTGGTCATCGTGCATGGTATCCACACCGTGCCACAACTTATTGAAGGTCCTTGTGCTTGCTAGTTGATACCTGGTGTTCCCAAACCATTGTATCCCCCTCTGACCATTTGTGACTCCTATTATGAGTTGTCAACGCTGACCACACACAGCGGATTTCTTTGGTCAAAGGNCTTATTCAAGGTCCTTGTGCTTGCAAGTTGATACCTGGTGTTCCCAAACCATTGTCTCCCCCTCTGACCATTTGTGACTCCTATTATGAGTTGTCAACGCTGACCACCCACAGCAGATTTCTTTGGTCAAAGGTAGTACATATGCCTACTTTGGTCGGTCATTGTGCATGGTAGCCACACCGTGCTTATACCGAATTAAGGTCGCTGTACTTGCTAGTTGAGAACTGACATTTACAGACCATTGTTTCCCCCTCTGACCGTTTGTGAATCGTGTTATGGTTGGTGAATGTTGACCACTTATATTGAAATTCTTTCATCATGGTAAGTGACATATGCCTAGTTTGGTTGTTTGGTGTGCATACTTGCCACACCATGCCACTACGTATTGAAGTTGTTTGTTCTTTCTAGTCGATACATAGGGTTCCCAAACCATTGTCTCTCCCTCTGACCATTTGTGACTCGTGTTATGAGTTGTGAATGTTGACCATACATAGTGGACTTCTTCGATCATAGTCAGTGACGTGTGCATCCTTTGGTTGGTCACTGTGTATGCTAGTCACACCGTGCCACTACTTGTTGAAAATCTTTCTAATTGCTAGTTGATAACTAGTGTTCCCAACCCATGGTTTCCCCCACTGACCATTTGTGACTCGTGTTACGCGTTTTCAGTATTGACTACACACTGTGAAATCCGTTTGGTCATGGTTTGTGACATATGCCTACTTTGGTTTGTCACAGTACATGGTTACCACGCCGAATCATTACGTATCGAAGGCATTTGTGCTTTCTTGTTGACAGCTAGTGTTCCCGAACCATTGTTAGCCCCCTTTGACTATCTGTGACTCGTGTTGTGAGTTTTAAATGTTGACCACATGAAGTGAACTTCTTTGTTCATGGTCAGTGACATATGCATACTTTGGTTGCTCACTTTGCATTGTAGCCACACTGTGCCACTACATATTGGAGGTATTTGTACTTGCTAGTCGATAACTAGTATTCACAAACCATTCTCTTCCACCCTAACCATTTGTGACTCGTGTTATGAGTTGTCAAAGTTTACCACACTTCGTGACATTATTTGGTCAGTGACATATGCCTACTTTGGTTGGTCATCGTGCATGGTATCCACACCGTGCCACAACGTATTGAAGCTCCTTGTGCTTGCTATTTGATGCTTGGTATTCCAAAACTAGTGTTTCTCCCTCTGACCATTTGTGACTCGTATTATGAGTTGTCAACGTTGACCACACACGGTGGATCTCTTTGGTCAAAGGCAGTACATACGCTTACTTTGGTCGGTCATTGTGCATGATAGCCACACCATGCTACTACTGACTGAAGGTCGTTGTACCTGCTAGTTGAGAACTGATATTCCCATAGCATTGTTTCCTCTCCTGACCGTTTGTGACTTGTGTTATGGCTGGTCAACGTTGACCACCCATATTGAATTTATGTGGTCATGGTCAGTGACATATGCCTAGTTTGGTTGTTTGGTGTGCATATTAGCCACACCGTGCCACTACGTATTGAAGTTCTTTGTCCTTTCTAGTAGATACATAGGGTTCCCAAACCATTGTCTCTCCCTCTGACCATTGGTGACTCGTGTTATGAGTTGTCAATATTGACCACATATAGTGGACTTCTTCGGTCATAGCCAGTGACATATGCATCATTTGGTTGGTCACCGTGCATGCTAGCCACACCGTGCCACTACTTGTTGAAAATC
>SZWC01005519.1:55098-65746 GCA_023375785.1 Penium margaritaceum
CACCGTGCCACTACTTGTTGGAGTTCTTCATACTTGCTAGTTGATAACTAGTGTTCCCAACCCATTGTTTCCCCCTCCGACCATTTGTGACTCATGTTATGGGCTGTGAACGTTCACCACCCATATTGAAATTCTTCGATCATGGTTAGTGACATATGCCTAGTTTGGTTTGTCACTGTACGTGGTTACCACGCCGTGTCACTACGTATTGAAGGTCTTTGTGCTTTCTAGTTGATAGCTATTGTTTCCAAACCATTGTTACCCCCCTCTGACATCAGTCACTCGTGTTGTGAGTTGTCAACGCTGACCACATGAAGTGAAATTCGTTGGTCATGGTCAGTGACATATGCATGCTTCGGTTGGACACTATGCATGGTAGCCACGCTGTGCCACTACATATTGAAGGTATTTGTACTTGCTAGTCGATAACTAGTATTCACAAACCATTATCTTCCACCCTGACCATTTGTGACTCGTGTTATGAGTTGCCAGAGTTTACCACACTTAGTGACATTATTTGGTCATGGTCAGTGACATATGCCTACTTTGGTTGGTCATTGTGCATGGTATCCACACCGTGCCACAACTTATTGAAGGTCCTTGTGCTTGCTAGTTTGTACCTGGTGTTCCCAAACTATTGTCTCCCCCTCCGACCATTTGTGACTCCTGTTATGAGTTATCAATGCTGACCACACACAGCGGATTTCTTTGGTCAAAGGTAGTACATGTGCCTACTTCGGTCGGTCATTGTGCATGGTAGCCAAACCATGCTTATACTTATTGAAGGTCGCTGTACTTGCTATTTGAGAACTGATATTAACAGCCCATTGTTTCCCCCTCTGACTATTTGTGACTCGTGTTATGCGTTGTCAATGTTGACCATACATAGTGACTTCTTTGGTCATAGTCAGTGACGTGTGCATCTTTGGTTGGTCACTGTGCATGCTATCCACTCCGTGCCACTACGTCTTGAAATCCTTTGTCCTTTCTAGTCGATACATAGGGTTCCCAAAGCATTGTTTCTCCCTCTGACCATTTGTGACTCGTGTTATGCGTTGTCAATGTTGACCATACATAGTGACTTCTTTGGTCATAGTCAGTGACGTGTGCATCTTTGGTTGGTCACTGTGCATGCTATCCACTCCGTGCCACTACGTCTTGAAATCCTTTGTCCTTTCTAGTCGATACATAGGGTTCCCAAAGCATTGTTTCTCCCTCTGACCATTTGTGACTCGTGTTATGCGTTGTCAATGTTGACCATACATAGTGACTTCTTTGGTCATAGTCAGTGACGTGTGCATCTTTGGTTGGTCACTGTGCATGCTATCCACTCCGTGCCACTACGTCTTGAAATCCTTTGTCCTTTCTAGTCGATACATAGGGTTCCCAAAGCATTGTTTCTCCCTCTGACCATTTGTGACTCGTGTTATGCGTTGTCAATGTTGACCATACATAGTGACTTCTTTGGTCATAGTCAGTGACGTGTGCATCTTTGGTTGGTCACTGTGCATGCTATCCACTCCGTGCCACTACGTCTTGAAATCCTTTGTCCTTTCTAGTCGATACATAGGGTTCCCAAAGCATTGTTTCTCCCTCTGACCATTTGTGACTCGTGTTATGCGTTGTCAATGTTGACCATACATAGTGACTTCTTTGGTCATAGTCAGTGACGTGTGCATCTTTGGTTGGTCACTGTGCATGCTATCCACTCCGTGCCACTACGTCTTGAAATCCTTTGTCCTTTCTAGTCGATACATAGGGTTCCCAAAGCATTGTTTCTCCCTCTGACCATTTGTGACTCGTGTTATGGTTGGTGAATGTTGACCACCCATATTGAAATTCTTTCATCAAGGTCGGTGACATATGCCTAGTTTGGTCGTTTGGTGTGCATAGTAGCCACACTGTGCCACTATGCATTGAAGTTATTTGTCCTTTCTAGTCGATACATAGGGTTCCCAAACCATTGTCTCTCCCTCTGACCATTTGTGACTCGTGTTATGAGTTGTCAATGTTGACCATACATAGTGGACTTCTTTGGTCATAGTCAGTGACGTGTGCATACTTTGGTTGGTCACTGTGCACGCTAGCCACACCGTGCCACTACTTGTTAAAAATCTTTTTACTTGCTAGTTGATAACTAGTGTTCCCAACCCATGGATTCCCCCACTGACCATTTGTGACTTGTGTTATGCGTTTTCAACGTTGACCACACACTGTGAAATCCGTTTGGTCATGGTTTGTGACATGTGCCTACTTTGGTTTGTCACTGTACATGGTTACCACGCCCAGTCATTACGTATCGAAGGTCTTTGTGCTTTCTTGTTGACAGGTAGTGTTCCCAAACCATTGTTAGCCCCCTCTGACTATCTGTGACTCGTGTTGTGAGTTGTAAATGTTGACCACATGAAGTGAAATTCTTTGTTCATGGTCAGTGACATATGCATACTTTGGCGGTTCACTGTGTAGTGTAGCCACATTGTGCCACTATATATTGAAGGTATTTGTACTTCCTAGTCGATAACTAGTATTCACAAACCATTATCTTCCACCTTGACCATTTGTGACTCGTGTTATGAGTTGTCAGAGTTTACCACACTTAGTGATATTATTTGGTCATGGTCAGGGACATATGCATAAATTGGTTGGTCATCGTGCATGGTATCCACACCGTGCCACAACGTATTGAAGCTCCTTGTGCTTGCTATTTGATGCTTGGTGTTCCCAAACCATTGTTTTCCCTTCTGATCATTTGTGACTCGTATTATGAGTTGTCAACGTTGACCACACACAGCGGATTTCTTTGGTCAAAGGCAATACATATGGTCGGTCATTGTGCATGGTAGCCGCACCGTGCTACTACTGACTGGAGGTCGTTGTACTTGCTAGTCGAGAACTAATATTCCCGTATCATTGTTTCATCCCCTGACCGTTTGTGACTCGTGTTATGGTTGGTCAACGTTGACCACCCATATCGAAATTCTCTGGTCATGATCAGTGACATATGCCGAGTTTGGTTTTGTGGTGTGCATATTAGCCACACCGTGCCACTGCGTATTTAAGTTCTTTGTCGTTTCTAGTCGATATACAGGGTTCCCAAACCATTGCCTCTCCCTCTGACCATTTGTGACTCGTGTTATGAGTTGTCAATGTTGACCATACATAGTGGACTTCTTCGGTCATAGTAAGTGATGTATGCATCCTTTGGTTGGTCACTGTGCACGCTAGCCACACTGTGCCACTGCTTGTTGAAAATCTTTCTACTTGCTAGTTGATAACTAGTGTTCCCAACCCATGGTTTCCTCCACTGACCAGTTGTCACTCGTGTTATGATTTTTCAACGTTGACCACACATTGTGAAATCCGTTTGGTCATGGTTAGTGACATATGCCTACTTTGGTTTGTCCCTGTACGTGGTTACCACGCCGTGTCACTACGTATCGAAGGTCTTTGTGCTTTCTAGTTGATAGCTAGTGTTCCCAACCCGTTGTTAGCCCCTCCGAATATGTGTGACTCGTGTTGTGAGTTGTCAACATTGACCACATGAAGTGAATTTCTTTGGTCATGGTCAGTAACATATGCATACTTTGGTTGGTCACTGTGCATTGTAGCCACACTGTGCCACTACATATTGAAGGTATTTGTACTTGCTAGTCAATAAATAGTAATTAGAAACGATTATCTTCCACTCTCACCAGTTGTGACTCGTGTTATGAGCTGTCAGAGTTTACCACACATGGTGACATTCTTTGGTCATGGTCAGGGACATATGCATACCTTGGTTGGTCATCGTGTATGGTATCCACACCGTGCCACAATGTATTGAAGGTCATTGTGCTTGCTAGTTGATACCTGGTGTTCCCAAACAATTGTGTCCCCCTCTGACTATTTGTGACTCGTATTATGAGTTGTCAACGTTGACCACACACGGCGGATTTCTTTGGTAAAGGGCAGTACATATGCCTACTTTGGTCGGTCATTGTGCATGGTAGCCACACCGTGCTACTACTGATTGAAAAGCGTTGTACTTGCTAGTTGAGAACTGATATTTTTGGACCATTGTTTCCCCCTCTGACCGTTTATGAGTCGTGTTATGGTTGGTGAACGTTGACCACTCATATTGAAATTCTTTGGTCATGGTCAGTGACATATGCCTTGTTTGATTGTCTGGTGTGCATAGTAGCCACGCCGTGCCACTACGTATTGAAGTTGTTTGTCCTTTCTAGTCCATGCATATGGTTCCCAAACCATTGTCTCTCCCTCTGACCATTTGTGACTCGTGTTATGAGTTGTCAATGTTGACCACGCATACTGGATTTCTTTGGTCATAGTCAGTGACATATTCATCCTTTGGTTGGTCACTGTGCACGCTAGCCAAACCGTGCCACTACTTGTTGAAATTCTTCATACTTTCTAGTTGATAACTAGTGTTCCCAACCAATTGTTTCCCCCTCTGACCATTTATGACTCGTGTTACGAGTTTTCAATATTGACCACACACTGTGAATTTTTGTTGGTCCTGGTTAGTGACATATGCCTACTTTGGTTTGTTACTGTACATGGTTACCACGCCGTTTCACTACATATTAAAGGTATTTGTGCTTCCTAGTTAATAGCTATTATTCCAAAACCATTGTTACCCCCTTTTCACTATCCATGACTCGTGTTGTTAGTTGTCAACGCTGACCACATGAAGTGAAATTCGATGGTCATGGTTAGTGACATATGCATACTTTGGTTGGTCACTGTGCATGGTAGCCACACTGTGCCACTACATGTTGAAGGTATTTGTACTTGCTAGTGGATAACTAGTATTCACACACCATTATCTTCCACCCTGACAACTTGTGACTCGTGTTATGAGTTGCCAGAGTTTACCACACTTAGTCACATTATTTGGTCATGGTCAGAGACATATGCCTACTTTGGTTGGTCATCGTGCATGGTATCCACACCATGCCAAAACTTATTGAAGGTCCTTGTGCTTGCTAGTTGATACCTGGTGTTCCCAAACTATTGTCTCCCCCTCCGACCATTTGTGACTCCTATTATGAGTTATCAACGCTGACCACACACAGCGGATTTCTTTGGTCAAAGGTAGTACATGTGCCTACTTTGGTCGTTCATTGTGCATGGTAGCCAAACCGTGCTTATACTTATTGAAGGTCGCTGTACTTGCTATTTGAGAACTGATATTAACAGACCATTGTTTCCCCCTCTGACCGTTTGTGACACGTGTTATGGTTGGTCAACATTGACTACCCATATTGAAATTCTCTGGTCATTGTCAGTGACATATGCCTAGTTTGGTTGTTTGGTGTGCATAGTAGCCACAGCATGCCACTGCGTATTGAAGGTCTTTGTCCCTTCTAGTCAATAAATAGGGTTCCCAAACGATTGTCTCTCCTGCTGACCATTTGTGACTCGTGTTATGAGTTGTCAGTGTTGACCACACATAGTGGACTTCTTCGGTCATAGTCAGTGACGTATGCATCCTTTGGTTGGTCACTGTGCACGCTAGCCACACTGTGCCACTACTTGTTGAAAATCTGTCTACTTGCTAGTTGATAAATAGTGTTCCCAACCCATGGTTTCCCCCACTGACCAGTTGTCACTCGTGTTATGATTTTTCAACGTTGACCACACAATGTGAAATCCGTTTGGTCATGGTTAGTGACATATGCCTACTTTGGTTTGTCCCTGTACGTGGTTACCACGCCGTGTCACTACGGATCGAAGGTCTTTGTGCTTTCTAGTTGATAGCTAGTGTTCCCAACCCGTTGTTAGCCCCTCTGAATATATGTGACTCGTGTTGTGAGTTGTCAACATTGACCACATGAAGTGAATTTCTTTGGTCATGGTCAGTAACATATGCATACTTTGGTTGGTCAGTGTGCATTGTAGCCACAGTGTGCCACTACATATTGAAGGTATTTGTACTTGCTAGTCAAGAAATAGTAATTAGAAACGATTATCTTCCACTCTCACCAGTTGTGACTCGTGTTATGAGCTGTCAAAGTTTACCACACATGGTGACATTCTTTGGTCATGGTCAGGGACATATGCATACCTTGGTTGGTCATCGTGTATGGTATCCACACCGTGCCACAATGTATTGAAGGTCATTGTGCTTGCTAGTTGATACCTGGTGTTCCCAAACAATTGTGTCCCCCTCTGACTATTTGTGACTCGTATTATGAGTTGTCAACGTTGACCACACACGGCGGATTTATTTGGTAAAGGGCAGTACATATGCCTACTTTGGTCGGTCATTGTGCATGGTAGCCACACCGTGCTACTAGTGATTGAAAAGCGTTGTACTTGCTAGTTGAGAACTGATATTTTTGGACCATTGTTTCCCCCTCTGATCGTTTATGAGTCGTGTTATGGTTGGTGAACGTTTACCACTCATATTGAAATTCTTTGGTCATGGTCAGTGACATATGCCTTGTTTGTTTGTCTGGTGTGCATAGTAGCCACGCCGTGCCACTACATATTGAAGTTATTTGTCCTTTCTAGTCCATGCATATGGTTCCCAAACCATTCTCTCCCTCTGACCATTTGTGACTTGTGTTATGAGTTGTCAATGTTGACCACGCATACTGGATATCTTTGGTCATAGTCAGTGACGTATTCATCCTTTGGTTGGTCACTGTGCACGCTAGCCAAACCGTGCCACTACTTGTTGAAGTTCTTCATGCTTTCTAGTTGATAACTAGTGTACCCAACCAATTGTTTCCCCCTATGACCATTTATGACTCGTGTTACGAGTTTTCAATATTGACCACACACTGTGAAAATTTTTTGGTCTTGGTTAGTGACATATGCCTACTTTGGTTTGTTACTGTACATGGTTACCACGTCGTTTCACTACATATTAAAGGTATTTGTGCTTTCTAGTTAGTAGCTAGTATTCCAAAACCATTGTTACCCCCTTTTGACTATCCGTGACTCGTGTTGTGAGTTGTCAACGCTGACCATATGAAGTGAAATTCGATGGTCATGGTTAGTGACATATGCATAGTTTGGTTGGTCACTGTGCATGGTAGCCACGCTGTGCCACTACATGTTGAAGGTATTTGTACTTGCTAGTGGATAACAAGTATTCACACACCGTTATCTTCCACCCTGACAATTTGTGACTCGTGTTATGAGTTGTCAAAGTTTACCATACTTAGTGACATTATTTGGTCATGGTCAGTGACATATGCCTACTTTGGCTGGTCATCTTGCATGGCATCCACATCGTGCCACAACTTATTGAAGGTCCTTGTGCTTGCTAGTTGATACCTGATGTTCCCAAACCACTTTCTCCCCCTCTGACCATTTGTGACTCCTATTATGAGTTGTCAACACTGACCACACACAGCGGATTTCTTTGGTCAAAGACAGTACATATGCCTACTTTGGTCGGTCATTGTGCATGGTAGCCACATCGTGCTTATACTGATTGAAGGTCACTGTACTTGCTATTTGAGAACTGATATTCCCAGACCATTGTTTCCCCCTCTGACCGTTTGTGACACGTGTTATGGTTGGTCAACATTGACCACCCATATTGAAATTCTCTGGTCATTGTCAGTGACATATGCCTAGTTTGGTTGTTTGGTGTGCATAGTAGCCACAGCATGCCACTGCGTATTGAAGTTCTTTGTCATTTCTAGTCAATACATAGGGTTCCCAAACCATTGTCTCTCCTGCTGACCATTTGTGACTCGTGTTATGAGTTGTCAGTGTTGACCACACATAGTGGACTTCTTCGGTCATAGTCAGTGACGTATGCATCCTTTGTTTGGTCACTGTGCAAGCTAGCCACACCATGCTACTGCTTGTTGAAGGTCTTTGTACCTGCTTGTTGATAACTAGTGTTCCCAACCCATTGTTTCCCCCTCTGACCATTTGTGACTCGTGTTATGCGTTTTCAACGTTGACCACCCATTGTGAAATTCTTTTGGTCATGGTTAGTGACATATGCCTACTTTGGTTTGTCACCGTACATGGTTACCACGCCGTGTCACTACGTATCGAAGTTCTCTGTGCTTTCTAGTTGATAGCTAGAGTTCCCCAACCATTGTTACCCCCTCTGAATATCTGTGACTCGTGTTGTGAGTTGTCAACATTGACCACTTGAAGTGAAATTCTTTGGTCATGGTCAGTGACATATGCATACTTTGGTTGGTCACTGTGCATTTTAGCCACACTGTGCCAATGCATATTGAAAGTATTTGTACTTGCTAGTCGATAACTAGTATTTAGAAACCATAATATTCCACTCTGACCATTTCTGACTCGTGTTATGAGTTGTCAAAGACTACCACACATGGTGACATTCTTTGGACATGGTGAGTGACATATGGTTGGTCATCGTGCATGGTATCCACACCGTGCCACAACATAGTGAAGGTCATTGTGCTTGCTAGTTGATACCTGGTGTTCCCCGACAATTGTTGCCCCCTCTGACTAATTGTCCCTCGCATTATGAGTTGTCAACGTTGACCATACACAACGGATTTCTTTGGTCAAAGGCAGTATACATGCCTACTCTGGCCGGTCATTGTGCATGGTAGCCACACCGTGCTACTACTGACTGAAGGTCGTTGTACTTGCTAGTTGAGAACTGATATTCCCGGACCATTGTTTCCCCTCTGACCGTTTGTGACTCGTGTTATGGTTGGTCAACGTTGACCACCCATATTGAAATTCTCTGGTCATGGTCAGTGATATATGCCGAGTTTGGTTGTTTGGTGTGCATCTTAGCCACACGGTGCCACTGCGTATTGGAGTTCTTTGTCATTTATATTCGAAACATAGGGTTCTCAAACGATTCTCTCTCCATCTGACCATTTGTGACTCGTGTTATGAGTTGTCAATGCTGACCACACATAATGGACATTTTCGGTCATAGTCAGTGACGTATGCATCCTTTGGTTGGTCACTGTGCACACTAGCCACACCGTGCCACTACTTGTTGAAAATATTTCTACCTGCTAGTTGATAACTTGTTTTCCCAACCCATGGTTTCCCCCACTGACCGTTTGTGACTCGTGTTATGAGTTTTCAACGTTGACCACACACTGTGAAATCCGTTTGGTCATGGTTAGTGTCATATGCTTACTTTGGTTTGTCCCTGTACATGGTTACCACGTCGTGTTACTACATATCAAAGGTCTTTGTGCTTTCTAGTTGATAGCCAGTGTTCCCAACCCGTTGTTAACCCCTCTGAATATCTGTGACTTGTGTTGTGAGTTGTCAACATTGACCACATAAAGTGAGTTTCTTTGGTCATGGTCAGTGACATATGCATACTTTGGTTGGTCACTGTGTATTGTAGCCACACTGTGCCACTACATATTGCAGGTATTTGTACTTTCTAGTTGATAACTAGTATTTAGAAACCATTATATCCCCACTCTCACCATTTGTGACTCGTGTTATGAGCTGTCAAAGTTTACCACACATGGCGACATTCTTTGGTCATGGTCAGTGACATATGCATAGCTTGGTTGGTCATCGTGCATGGTATCCACACCGTGCCACCACGTATTGAAGGTCATTGTGCTTGCTAGTTGATACCTGGTGTTCCCAAACAATTGTGTCCCCCTCTGACTATTTGTGACTTGTATTATGAGTTGTCAACGTTGACCACACACGGCGGATTTCTTTGGTCAAAGGCAAAACATATGCCTACTTTGGTCGGTCATTGTGCATGGTAGCCACACTGTGCTACTACTGATTGAAGGGCGTTGTACTTGCTAGTTTAGAACTGATATTCCCGGACCATTGTTTCCCCTCTGACCGTTTGTGACTTGTGTTATGGTTGGTCAACGTTGACCACCCATATTGAAATTCTTTACTTATGGTCAGTGACATATGCCTAGTTTGTTTGTTTGGTGTGCATAGAAGCCACAGCGTGCCACTACGTATTGAAGTTATTTGTCCTTTCTAGTCCATGCATAGGGTCCCCAAACCACTGTCTCTCCCTCTGACTATTTGTGACTCGTGTGATGAGTTGTCGATGTTGACCACGCATACTAGATTTCATCGGTCATAGTCAGTGAAGTATTCATCCTTTGGTTGGTCACTGTGCACGCTAGCCAGACTGTGTCAATACTTGTTGAAGTTCTTCATACCCAACCCATTGTTTCCCCAGCTGACCATTTGTGACTCGTATCATGAGTTTTCAATATTGACCACACACTGTGAAATTCGTTTGGTCATGGTTAGTGACATATGCCTACTTTGGTTTGTCACTGTACATGGTTACCACGCCTTGTCACTGCATATTAAAGGTATCTGTGCTTTCTAGTTAATAGCTAGTGTTCCCAAACCATTGTTACCCTCCTTTGACTATCTGTGACTCGTGTTGTGAGTTGTCAATGCTGACCACATGAAGTGAAATTCGTTGGTCATGGTCAGTGACATATGCATACCTTGGTTGGTCATTGTGCATGGTATCCACGCTGTGCCACTACATATTGAAGGTATTTGTACTTGCTAGTGGATAACTAGTATTCACAAACCATTATCTTCCACCCTGACCATTTGTGACTCGTGTTATGAGTTATCAAAGTTTACCACACTTAGTGACATTATTTGGTCATGGTCAGTGACATATGCCTACTTTGGTTGGTCATCGTGCATGGTATCCACA
>SZWC01005519.1:65798-96140 GCA_023375785.1 Penium margaritaceum
CTGACCATTTGTGACTCGTGTTATGAGTTGTCAAAGTTTACCACACTTAGTGACATTATTTGGTCATGGTCAGTGACATATGCCTACTTTGGTTGGTCATCGTGCATGGTATCCACATCGTGCCACAACTTATTGAAGGTCCTTGTGCTTGCTAGTTGATACCTGGTGTTCCCAACCCATTGTCTCCCCCTCTGACCATTTGTGGTTCCTATTATGATTTGTCAACGCTGACCACACACAGCGGATTTCTTTGGTCAAAGGTAGTACATATGCCTACTTTGGTCGGTCATTGTGCATGGTAGCCACACCGTGCTAATACTGATTGAAGGTCACTGTACTTGCTATTTGAGAACTGATATTCACATACCATTGTTTCCCCCTCTGATTGTTTGTGACTCGTGTTATGGTTGGTCAATGTTGACTACCCATATTGAAATTCTTTCATCATGGTCGGTGACATATGCCTAGTTTGGTTGTTTGGTGTGCATAGTAGCCACACCGTGCCACTACGCATTGAAGTTCTTTGTCCTTTCTAGTCAATACATAGGGTTCCCAAACCATTGCATCTCCCTCTGATCATTTGTGACTCATGTTATGAATGTCAATGTTGACCATACATAATGGACTTCTTCGGTCATAGTCAGTAACGTGTGCATCCTTTGGTTGATCACGGTGCACACTAGCCACATCGTGCCACTACTTGTTGAAAATCGTTCTACTTACTAGTTGAAAACTAGTGTTCCCAACCCATGGTTTCCCCCACTGACCATTTGTGACACGTGTTATGAGTTTTCAGCATTGACCACACACTGTGAAATACGTTTGGTCATTCTTTGTGACATATGCCTACTTTGGTTTGTCACTGTACCTGGTTACCACGCCGTGTCATAACGTATCGAAGGTCTTTGTGATTTCTTGTTGACAGCTAGTGTTCCCAATCCATTGTTAGCCCCCTCTGTTTTTCTATGACTCGTGTTGTGAGTTGTAAATGTTGACCACATGAAATGAAATTCTTTGTTCATGGTCAGTGACATATGCATACTTTGGTTGGTCACTGTGCATTGTAGCCACACTGTGCCACTACATATTGAAGGTATTTGTACTTGCTAGTCGATAACTAGTATTCACAAACCATTGTCTTCCACCCTGACCATTTGTGACTCGTGTTATGAGTTATCAAAGTTTACCACACTTAGCGACATTATTTGATCATGGTCAGTGACATATGCCTACTTTGGTTGGTCATCGTGCATGGTATCCACACCGTGCCACAACGTATTAAAGCTCATTGTGCTTGCTATTTGATACTTGGTGTTCCCAAACCATTGTTCCCCCCTCTGACCATTTGTGACTCGTATTATGAGTTGTCAATGTTGACCTCACACAAGGGATTTCTTTGGTCAAAGGCAGTACATATGCCTACTTTGGGCGGTCATTGTGCATGGTAGCCACACCGTGCTACTACTGACTGAAGGTCGTTGCACTTGCTAGTTGAGAACTGATATTCCCATAGCATTGTTTCCTCCCCTGACAGTTTGTGACTCGTGTTATGGTTGGTCAACGTTGACCACCTATATTGAAATTCTCTGGTCATGGTCAGTGACATATGCCGAGTTTGGTTGTTTGGTGTGCATATTAGCCACACCGTGCCACTGTGTATTGAAGTTCTTTTTCCTGTCTAGTCGATACATAGGGTTCACAAACCATTGTCTCTCCCTCTGACCATTTGTGACTCGTGTTATGAGTTGTCAATGTTGACCACACATATTGGACTTCTTCGGTCATAGTCAGTGACGTATGCATCCTTTGGTTGGTCACTGTGCACGCTAGCCACACCGTGCCACTACACATTGAAGTTCTTTGTCCTTTCTAGTCGATACATAGGGTTCACAAACCATTGTCTCTCCCTCTGACCATTTGTGACTCGTGTTATGAGTTGTCAATGTTGACCACACATATTGGACTTCTTCGGTCATAGTCAGTGACGTATGCATCCTTTGGTTGGTCACTGTGCACGCTAGCCAAACCGTGCCACTACTTGTTGAAAATCTTTCTACTTGCTAGTTGATACCTAGTGTTCCCAATCCATGGTTTGCCCCACTGACCATTTGTAATTTGTGTCACGAGTTTTCAACGTTGACCACACACTGTGAAATCGGTTTGGTCATGGTTAGTGACATATGCCTACTTTGGTTTGTCCCTGTACATGGTTACCACGCTGTGTCACTACGTATCGAAGGTCTTTGTGCTTTCTAGTTGATAGCTAGTGTTCCGAACCAGTTGTTAGCCCCTCTGAATATATGTGACTCGTGTTGTGAGTTGTCAACATTGACCACATGAAGTGAATTTCTTTGGTCATGGTCAGTGACATCTGCATACTTTGGTTGGTCACTGTGCATTGTAGCCACACTGTGCCACTACATATTGAAGGTATTTGTACTTGCTAGTGTATAACTAGTATTTTGAAACCATTATCTTCCACTCCTACCATTTGTGACTCGTGTTATGAGCTGTCAAAGTTTACTACACATGGTGACATTCTTTGGTCATGGTCAGTGACATATGCATACCTTGGTTGGTCATCGTGCATGGAATTTACACCGTGCCACAACGTATTGAAGGTCATTGTGCTTGCTAGTTGATACCTGGTGTTCCCAAACCATTGTCTCCCCCTCTCGCCATTTGTGACTCCTATCATGAGTTGTCAACGTTGGCCATACACAGCGGATTTCTTTGGTCAAAGGCAGTACATATGCCTACTTTGGTCGGTCATTGTGCATGGTAGCCACACCGTGCTTATACTGATTGAATGTCACTGTACTTGGTAGTTGAGAACTGATATTCCCAGACCATTGTTTCCCCCTCTGACCGTTTGTGACTCGTGTTATGGTTGGTGAACGTTGACCACCCATATTGAAATTCTTCGGTCATGGTCAGTGACATATGCCTAGTTTGTTTGTTTGGTGTGCATAGTAGCCACACCGTGCCACTACGTATTGAAGTTATTTGTCCTTTCTAGTCCATGCATAGGGTTCCCAACCCATTGTCTCTCCCTCTGACCATTTGTGACTCGTGTCATGAGTTGTCAATGTTGACCACGCATACTGGATTTCTTCGGTCATAGTCAGTGACGTATTCATCCCTTGGTTGGTCACTTCGCACGCTAGCCAAACCGTACCACTACTTGTTGAAGTTCTTCATACTTGGTGTTGATAACTAGTGTTCCAAACCCCTTGTTCCCCTTCTGACCATTTGTGACTCGTGTTATGAGTTTTTAATATTGACCACACACTGTGAAATTCGTTTGGTCATGGTTAGTGACATATGCCTGCTTTGGTTTGTCACTGTACATGGTTACCACGCCGTGTCACTACATATTAAAGGTATTTGTGCTTACTAGTTAATAGCTAGTATTCCCAAACCATTGTTAACCCCCTTTGACTATCTGTGACTCGTGTTGTGAGATGTCAACGCTGACCACATGAAGTGAAATTCGTTGGTCATGGCCAGTGACATATGCATACTTTGGTTGGTCACGGTGCATGGTAGCCACGCTGTGCCACTACATATTGAGGGTATTTGTACTTGCTATTGAATAACTAGTATTCACAAACCATTATCTTCCACCCTGACCATTTGTGACTCATGTTATGAGTTGTCAAAGTTTACCACACATAGTGACATTATTTGGTCATGGTCAGTGACAGATGCCTACTTTGGTTGGTCATCGTGCATGGTATCCACACCGTGCCACAACTGATTGAAGGTCCTTGTGCTTGCTAGGTTATACCTGGTGTTCCCAAACCATTGTCTCCCCCTCTGACCATTTGTGACTCCTATTATGAGTTGTCAACGTTGACCACACACAGCGGATTTCTTTGGTCAAAGGCAGTACATATGCCTACTTTGGTCCGTCATTGTGCATGGTAGCCACACCGTGCTTATACTGATTGAAGGTCACTGTACTTGCTAGTTGAGAACTGATATTCCTATACCATTGTTTACCCCTCTGACCGTTTGTGACACGTGTTATGGTTGGTCAACGTTGACTACCCATATTGAAATTCTCTGGTCATGGTCAGTGACATATGCCTAGTTTGGTTGTTTGTTGTGCATAGTAGCCAAACCGTGCCACTACGTATTGAAATTCTTTGTCCTTTCTAGTCGATACATAGCGTTCCCAAACCATTGTCTCACCGTCTGACCATTTGTGACTCGTGTTATGAGTTGTCAATGTTGACTACACATAGTGGACTTCTTCGGTCATAGTCAGCGACGTATGCATCCTTTGGTTGGTCACTGTGTACGCTAGCCACACCGTGCCACTACTTGTTGAAGGTCTTTGTACCTGCTAGCTCATAACTAGTGTTCCCAACCCATTGTTTCCCCCTCTGACCATTTGTGACTCGTGTTATGCGTTTTCAACGTTGACCACACACTGTGAAATTCTTTTGGTCATGGTTAGTGACATATGCCTACTTTGCTTTGTCACTGTACATGGTTACCATGCCGTATAACTATGTATCCAAAGTCTTTGTGCTTTCGTGTTGATAGCTAGTGTTCCCAAACCATTGTTACCCCCTCTGAATATCTGTGACTCGTGTTGTGAGTTATCAACATTGACCACATGAAGTGAAATTCTTTGGTCATGGTCAGTGACACATGCATACTTTGGTTGGTCACTGTGCATGGTAGCCACGCTGTGCCACTACATATTGGAGGTATTTGTACTTGCTAGTGGATAACTAGTATTCAAAAACCATTATCTTCCACCCTGGCCATTTGTGACTCGTGTTATGAGTTGTCAGAGTTTACCACACTTAGTGACATTATTTGGTCATGGTCAGTGACATATGCCTACTTTGGTTGGTCATCGTGCATGGTATCCACACCGTGCCACAACTTATTGAAGGTCCTTGTGCTTGCTAGTTGATTCCTGGTGTTCCCAAACCATTGTCTCCCCTCCTGACCATTTGTGACTCCTATTATTAGTTGTCAACGCTGACCACACACAGCGGATTTCTTTGGTCAAAGGTAGTACATATGCCTACTTTGGTCAGTCATTGTGCATGGTAGCCACGTCGTGCTTATACTGATTGAAATTCGCTGTACTTGCTAGTTGAGAACTGATATTCACAGACCATTGTTTCCCCCTCTGATTGTTTGTGACTCGTGTTATGGTTGGTGAATGTTGACCACCCATATTGAAATTCTTTCATCATGGTCGGTGACATATGCCTAGTTTGGTTGTTTGGTGTGCATAGAAGCCACACCGTGCCACTACACATTGAAGTTCTTTGTCCTTTCTAGTCGATACATAGGGTTCCGAAACCATTGTCTCTCCCTCTGACCATTTGTGACTTGTGTTATGAGTTGTCAATGTTGACCACACGTAGTGGACTTCTTCGGTCATAGTCAGTGATGTATGCATCCTTTGGTTGGTCACTATGCACGCAAGCCACACCGTGCCACTACTTTTTGAAAATCTTTGTATTTGCTAGTTGATAACTAGTGTTCCCAACCCATGGTTTCCCCCACAGACCATTTGTGACTCATGTTATGAGTTTTCAACGTTGACCACACACTATGAAATCCGTTTGGTCATGGTTAGTGGTATATGCCTACTCTGGTTTGTCCCTGTACATGGTTACCACACCGTGTCACTACGTATCAAAGGTCTTTGTGCTTTCTAATTGATAGCTAGTGTTCCCAACCCGTTGTTAGCCCCTCTGAATATCTGTGGCTCGTGTTGTCAGTTGTCAACCTTGACCACATGAAGTGAATTTCTTTGGTCATGGTCAGTGACATATGCATACTTTGGTTGGTCACTGTGCATTGCAGCCACATTGTGCCACTAGATATTGAAGGTATTTGCACTTGCTAGTCGATAACTAGTATTTTGAAACCATTCTCTTCCACTCTCAATATTTGTGACTCGTGTTATGAGCTGTCAAATTTTACCACACATGGTGACATTCTTTGGTCATGGTCAGTGACATATGCATACCTTGGTTGGTCTTCGTGTATGGTGTCCACACCGTGCCACAACGTATTGAAGGTCATTGTGCTTGCTAGTTGTTACCTGGTGTTCCCAAACAATTGTGTCCCCCCCTGACTATTTGCGACTCGTATTATGAGTTGTCAGCATTGACCACACACGGCGGATTTCTTTCATCAAAGGCAGTACATATGCCTACTTTGGTCAGTCATTACGCATGGTAGCCACACCGTGCTACTACTGATTGAAGGGCGTTGTACTTGCTAGTTGAGAACTGATATTCTCGGACCCTTGTTTCCCCCTTTGACCGTTTGTGACTCGTGTTATGGTTGGTGAACGTTGACCACCCATATTGAAATTATTTGGTCATGGTCAGTGACATATGCCTAGTTTGGTTGTTTGATGTGCATAGTAGCCACACCGTGCCACTACGTATTGAAGTTCTTTGTCCTTTCTAGTCGATACATAGGGTTCCCAAACCATTGTCCCTCCCTCTGACCATTTATGACTCGTGTTATGAGTTTTCAGTGTTGACCACACATAGTGGACTTCTTCGGTCATAGTCAGTGACGTATGCATCCTTTGGTTGGTCACTGTGCACGCTAGCCACACCGTGCCACTACTTGTTGAAGGTCTTTGTACCGGCTAATTGATAACGAGTGTTCCTAATCCATTGTCTCCACCCTCTGACCATTTGTGACTCGTGTTATGCGTTTTCAACGTTGACCACACTGTGAAATTCTTTTGGTCATGGTTAGTGACATAAACCTACTTTGGTTTGTCACTGTACATGGTTACCACGCCGTGTCACTACTTTTCGAAGGTCTCTGTGCTTTCTAGTTGATAGCTAGTGTTCCCAAACCATTGTTACCCCCTCTGAATATCTGTGACTCGTGTTGTGAGTTGTCAACATTGACCACATGATGTGAAATTCCTTGGTCATGGTCAGTGACATATGCATACTTTGGTTGGTCACTGTGCATTGTAGCCACACTGTGCCACTGCATATTGAAGGTATTTGTACTTGCTAGTCGATAACTAGTATTTGGAAACCATTATATTCCAATCTGACCATTTGTGACTCGTGTTATAAGTTGTCAAAATTTACCACACATGGTGACATTGTTTCGTCATGGTCAGTGACATATGGTTGGTCATTGTGCATGGTATCCACACCGTTCCACAACGTACTGAAGGTCATTGTGCTTGCTAGTTGATACCTGGTGTTCCCAAACAATTGTTTCCCCCTCAGACTATTTGTGACTCGTATTATGAGTTGTCAACGTTGACCATACACAGCGGATTTCTTTGGTCAAAGGCAGTACATATGCCTACTCTGGTCGGTCATTGTGCATGGTAGCCACACCGTGCTACTACTGATTGAAGGTTGTTGTACTTGCTAGTTGAGAACTGATATTCTCGGACCATTGTTTCCCCCTCTGACCGTTTGTGACTCATGTTATGGTTGGTGAACGTTGACCACCCATATTGAAATTCTTCGGTCATGGTCAGTGACATATGCCTAGTTTGTTTGTTTGGTGTGCATAGTAGCCACACCGTGCCACTACGTATTGAAGTTATTTGTCCTTTCTAGTCCATGCATAGGGTTCCCAACCCATTGTCTCCCCCTCTGACCATTTGTGACTCGTGTTATAAGTTGTCAAAATTTACCACACATGGTGACATTGTTTCGTCATGGTCAGTGACATATGCCTAGTTTGTTTGTTTGGTGTGCATAGTAGCCACACCGTGCCACTACGTATTGAAGTTATTTGTCCTTTCTAGTCCATGCATAGGGTTCCCAACCCATTGTCTCTCCCTCTGACCATTTGTGACTTGTGTCATGAGTTGTCAATGTTGACCACGCATACTGGATTTCTTCTGTCATAGTCAGTGACGTATTCATCCTTTGGTTGGTCACTGCGCACGCTAGCCAAACCGTACCACTACTTGTTGAAGTTCTTCATACTTGGTGCTGACAACTAGTGTTCCCAACCCATTGTTCCCCTTCTGACCATTTGTGACTCGTGTTATGAGTTTTTAATATTGACCATAACCGTGAAATTCGTTTGGTCATGGTTAGTGACATATGCCTGCTTTGGATTGTCACTGTACATGGTTACCACGCCGTGTTACTACATATTAAAGGCATTTGTGCTTTCTAGTTAATAGCTAGTATTCCCAACTCATTGTTAACCCCCTTTGGCTATCTGTGACTCGTGTTGTGAGTTGTCAACGCTGACCACATGAAGTGAAATTCGTTGGTCATGGCCAGTGACATATGCATACTTTGGTTGGTCACGGTGCATGGTAGCCACGCTGTGCCACTACATATTGAGGGTATCTGTACTTGCTAGTGAATAACTAGTATTCACAAACCATTATCGTCCACCCTGACCATTTGTGACTCATGTTATGAGTTGTCAAAGTTTACCACACATAGTGACATTATTTGGTCATGGTCAGTGACATATGCCTACTTTGGCTGGTCATCGTGCATGGTATCCACACCGTGCCACAACTTATTGAAGGTCCTTGTGCTTGCTTGTTGATACCTGGTGTTCCCAAACCATTGTCTCCCCCTCTGACCATTTGTGAGTCCTATTATGAGTTGTCAACGTTGACCACACAGAGCGGATTTCTTTGGTCAAAGGCAGTACATATGCCTACTTTGGTCCGTTATTTTGCATGGTAGCCACACCGTGCTTATACTGATTGAATGTCACTGTTCTTGCTATTTGAGAACTGATACTCCTAGACCATTCTTTACCCCTCTGACCGTTTGTGACACGTGTTATGGTTGGTCAACGTTGACTACCCATATTGAAATTCACTGGTCATGGTCAGTGACATATGCCTAGTTTGGTTGTTTGTTGTGCATAGTAGCCAAACCGTGCCACTACGTATTGAAATTCTTTGTCCTTTCTAGTCAAAACATAGCGTTCCCAAACCATTGTCTCACCGTCTGACCATTTGTGACTCGTGTTATGAGTTGTCAATGCTGACTACACATAGTGGACTTCTTCGGTCATAGTCAGTGACGTATGCATCCTTTGGTTGGTCACTGTGTACGCTAGCCACACCGTGCCACTGCTTGTTGAAGGTATTTGTACCTGCTAGCTCATAACTAGTGTTCCCAACCCATTGTTTCCCCCTCTGACCATTTGTGACTCGTGTTATGCGTTTTCAACGTTGACTACACACTGTGAAATTCTTTTGGTCATGGTTAGTGATATATGCCTACTTTGTTTTGTCATTGTACATGGTTACCACGCCTTGTCACTATGTATCCAAAGTCTTTGTGCTTTCTTGTTGATAGCTAGTGTTCCCAAACCATTGTTACCCCCTCTGAATATCTGTGACTCGTGTTGTGAGTTGTCAACATTGACCACATGAAGTGAAATTCTTTGGTCATGGTCAGTGACACATGCATACTTTGGTTGGTCACTGTGCACGCTAGCCACACCGTGCTACTACTGATTGAAGGGCGTTGTACTTGCTAGTTGAGAACTGATATTCTCGGACCATTGTTTCCCCCTCTGACCGTTTGTGACTCGTGTTATCGTTGGTGAACGTTGACCACCCATATTGAAATTCACTGGTCATGGTCAGTGACATATGCCTAGTTTGGTTGTTTGATGTGCATAGTAGCCACACCGTGCCACTACGTATTGAAGTTCTTTGTCCTTTCTAGTCGATACATAGGGTTCCCAAACCATTGTCTCTCCCTCTGACCATCTATGACTCGTGTTATGAGTTGTCAAAGTTTACCACACATTGTGACATTATTTGGTCATGGTCAGCGACATATGCCTACTTTGGTCGGTCATTGTGCATGGTAGCCACGCTGTGCCACTACATATTGAAGGTATTTGTACTTGCTAGTGGATAACTAGTATTCACAAACCATTATCTTCCACCCTGACAATTTGTGACTCGTGTTATCGTTGGTGAACGTTGACCACCCATATTGAAATTCACTGGTCATGGTCAGTGACATATGCCTAGTTTGGTTGTTTGATGTGCATAGTAGCCACACCGTGCCACTACGTATTGAAGTTCTTTGTCCTTTCTAGTCGATACATAGGGTTCCCAAACCATTGTTACCCCCTCTGAATATCTGTGACTCGTGTTGTGAGTTGTCAACATTGACCACATGAAGTGAAATTCTTTGGTCATGGTCAGTGACACATGCATACTTTGGTTGGTCACTGTGCATGGTAGCCACACTGTGCCACTACATATTGAAGGTATTTGTACTTGCTAGTGGATAACTAGTATTCAAAAACCATTATCTTCCACCCTGACAATTTGTGACTCGTGTTATGAGTTGTCAGAGTTTACCACACTTAGTGACATTATTTGGTCATGGTCAGTGACATATGCCTACTTTGGTTGGTCATCGTGCATGGTATCCACGCCGTTCCACAACGTATTGAAGCTCCTTGTGCTTGCTAATTGATACTTGGTCTTCCCAAACCATTGTTTCCCCCTCTGACCATTTCTGACTCGTATTATGAGTTGTAATTGTTGACCACACACAGCGGATTTCTTTGGTCAAAGGCAGTACATATGCCTACTTTGGTCGGTCATTGTGCATGGTAGCCACACCGTGCTTATACTTATTGAAGGTCACTGTACTTGCTAGTTGATAAGTGATATTCCCAGACCATTGTTTCCCCCTCTGACCGTTTGTGACACGTGTTATGGTTGGTCAACGTTGACCACCCATATTGAAATTCTCTAGTCATGGTCAAAGACATGTGCCTAGTTTGGTTGTTTGATGTGCATAGTAGCCACACCGTGCCACTACGTATTGAAGTTCTTTGTCCTTTCTAGTCGATACATAGGGTTCCCAAACCATTGTCTCTCCCTCTGACCATCTATGACTCGTGTTATGAGTTTTCAGTGTTGACCACACATAGTGGACTTCTTCGGTCATAGTCAGTGACGTATGCATCCTTTGGTTGGTCACTGTGCACGCTAGCCACACCGTGCCACTACTTGTTGAAGGTCTTTGTACCGGCTAATTGATAACGAGTGTTCCTAATCCATTGTCTCCACCCTCTGACCATTTGTGACTCGTGTTATGCGTTTTCAACGTTGACCACACTGTGAAATTCTTTTGGTCATGGTTAGTGACATAAACCTTCTTTGGTTTGTCACTGTACATGGTTACCACGCCGTGTCACTACTTGTCGAAGGTCTCTGTGCTTTCTAGTTGATAGCTAGTGTTCCCAAACCATTGTTACCCCCTCTGAATATCTGTGACTCGTGTTGTGAGTTGTCAACATTGACCACATGATGTGAAATTCCTTGGTCATGGTCAGTGACATATGCATACTTTGGTTGGTCACTGTGCATTGTAGCCACACTGTGCCACTGCATATTGAAGGTATTTGTACTTGCTAGTGGACAACTAGTATTTGGAAACCATTATATTCCAATCTGACCATTTGTGACTCGTGTTATAAGTTGTCAAAATTTACCACACATGGTGACATTGTTTCGGCATGGTCAGATACATATGGTTGGTCATCGTGCATGGTATCCACACTGTGCCACAACGTACTGAAGGTCATTGTGCTTGCTAGTTGATACCTGGTGTTCCCAAACAATTGTTTCCCCCTCTGACTATTTGTGACTCGTATTATGAGTTGTCAACGTTGACCATACACAGCGGATTTCTTTGGTCAACGGCAGTACATATGCCTACTCTGGTCGGTCATTGTGCATGGTAGCCACACCGTGCTACTACTGATTGAAGGTCGTTGTACTTGCTAGTTGAGAACTGATATTCCCGGACCATTGTTTCCCCCTCTGACCGTTTGTGACTCGTGTTATCGTTGGTGAACGTTGACCACCCATATTGAAAATCTTTGGTCATGGTCAGTGACATATGCCTAGTTTGGTTGTTTGGTGTGCATAGTAGCCGCACCGTGCCACTACGTATTGAAGTTATTTGTCCTTTCTAGTCCATGCTTAGGGTTTCCAACCCATTGTCTCTCCCTCTGACCATTCGTGACTCGTGTTATGATTTGTCATTGTTGACCACACATAGTGGACTTCTTCGGTCATAGTCAGTGACGTATTCATCCTTTGGTTGGTCACTGTGCACGCTAGCCACACCGTGCCACTACTTGTTGAAGTTCTTCATACTTGCTAGTTGATAACTATTGTTCCCAGCCCATTGTTTCCCCCTCTGTCCATTTGGGACTCGTGTGATGAGTTTTCAACGTTGACCACACACCGTGAAAATCTTTGGTAATGGTTACTGACATATGCCTAGTTTGGTTTGTCACTGTACGTGGTTACCACGCTGTGTCACTACGTATTGAAGGTCATTGTGCTTTATAGTTGATAGGTAGTGTTCCCAAACCATTGTTACCCCCCTCTGACTATCAGTGACTCGTGTTGTGAGATGTCAACGCTGACCACGTGAAGTGAAATTCGTTGGTCGTGGTCAGTGACACATGCATATTTATGTTGGTCACTGTGCATGGTACCCATGCTGTGCCACTGCATATTGAAGGTATTTGTACTTGCTAGTCAATAACTAGTATTCATAAGTCATTATCTTCCACCCTGGCCAGTTCTGAATCGAGTTATGACTTGTCAGAGTATACCACACTTAGTGACATTATTTGGTCATTGTCAGTGACATATGCCTACTTTGGTTGGTCACCGTGCATGGTATCCACACCATGCCACAACTTATTGAAGGTCCTTGTGCTTGCTAGTTGATACCTGATGTTCCCAAACCATTGTCTCCTACTCTGACCATTTGTGACTCCTATTATGAGTTGTCAACGCTGACCACACACAGCGGATTACTTTGGTCAAAAATAGTACATATGCCTACTTTGGTTGGTCATTGAGCATGGTAGCCACACCGTGCTTTTACTGATTGAAGGTCGCTGTACTTGCTAGTTGATAACAAATATTCACAGACCATTTGTTCCCCCTCTGACCGTTTGTGACTCGTGTTATGGTTGGTGATTGTTGACCACCCATATTGAAATTCTTTCATCATGGTCGGTGACATATGCCTAGTTTGGTTGTTTGGTGTGCATAGTAGCCACACCGTGCCACTACGCATTGAAGTTCTTTGTCCTTTCTAGTCGATACATAGGGTTCCCAAACCATTGTCTCTCCCTTTGACCATTTGTGACTCGTGTTATGAGTTGTCAATGTTGACCATAAATAGTGGACTTCTTCGGTCATAGTCAGTGACGTGTGCATCCTCTGGTTGGTCACTGTGCACGCTAGCCACACCGTGCCACTACTTGTTGAAAATCTTTCTACTTGCTAGTTGATAACTAGTGTTCCCAACCCATGGTTTCCCCCACTGACCATTTGTGACTCGTGTTATGAGTTTTCAACGTTGACCAAACACTCTGAAATCCGTTTGGTCATGGTTAGTGACATATGCCTACTTTGGTCTGTCACTGTACATGGTTACCACGCCGTGTCATTACGTATCAAAGGACTTTGTGCTTTATTGTTGACAGCCAGTGTTCCCAAACCATTGTTAGCCCCCTCTGACTATCTGTGACTCATGTTGTGAGTTGTAAATGTTGACCACATGAAGTGAAATTCTTTGTTCATGGTCAGTGACATATGCATACTTTGGTTGGTCACTGTGCATTGTAGCCACATTGTGCCACTACACGTTGAAGGCATTTGTACTTGCTAGTCGATAACTAGTATTCACAAACCATTATCTTCCACCCTGACCACTTGCGACTCGGGTTATGAGTTGTCAATGTTTACCACACATAGTGACATTATTTGGTCATGGTCAGTGACATATGCCTACTTTGGTTGGTCATCGTGCATGGTTTCCACACCGTTCCACAACGTATTGAAGCTCCTTGTGCTTGCTATTTGATACTTGGTCTTCCCAAACCATTGTTTCCCCCTCTGACCATTTGTGACTCGTATTATGAGTTGTCAACGTAGACCACACACAGCAGATTTCTTTGGTGAAAGGCAGTACATATGCCTGCTTTGGTCGGTCATTGTGCATGGTAGCCACACCGTGCTACTACTGACTGAAGGCCATTGTACTTGGTAGTTGAGAACTGATCTTCCCATAGGATTGTTTCCTCCCTTGACCGTTTGTGACTCGTGTTATGGTTGGTCAAAGTTGACCACCCGTATTGAAATTTTCTGATCATGGTCAGTGACATATGCCGAGTTTGGTTGTTTGGTGTGCATATTAGCCACATCGTTCCACTGCGTATTGAAGTTCTTTGTCCTTTCTAGTCGATACATAGGGTTCCCAAAGCATTTTCTCTCCCTCTGACCATTTGTGACTCGTGTTATGAGTTTTCAACGTTGACCACACACTGTGAAATCTGTTTGGTCATGGTTAATGACATATGCCTACTTTGGTTTGTCCCTGTACATGGGTGCCATGCCGTGTCACTACGTATCGAAGGTCTTTGTGCTTTCTAGTTGATAGCTAGTGTTCCCAACCCATTGTTAGCCCCTCTGCATTTCTGTGACTCGTGTTGTGAGTTGTCAACATTGACCACATGAAGTGAATTTCTTTGGTCATGGTCAGTGACATATGCATAGTTTGGTGGGTCACTGTGCATTGTAGCCACACTGTGCCACTACATATTGAATGTATTTGTACTTGCTAGTTGATAACTAGTATTTTGAAACCATTATCTTCCACTCTCACCATTTGTGACTCGTGTTATGAGCTGTCAAAGTTTACCGCACATGGTGACATTCTTTTGTCATGGTCAGTGACATATGCATACCTTGGTTGGTCATCGTGCATGGTATCCACACCGTGCCACAACGTATTGAAGGTCATTGTGCTTGCTAGTTCATACCCGGTGTTCCCAAACAATTGTGTCCCCCTCTGACTATTTGTGAACCGTATTATGAGTTGTCAACGTTGACCACACACGGCGGATTTCTTTGGTCAAAGGCATTACATATGCCTACTTTGGTCGGTCGTTGTGCATGGTAGCCACACCGTGGTACTACTGATTGAAGGGCGTTGTACTTGCTAGTTGAGAAATTATATTACCGGACCATTGTTTTCCCCTCTGACCGTTTGTGACTCGTGTTATGGTTGGTGAACGTTGACCACCCATATTGAAATTATTTGGTCATGGTCAGTGATATATGCCTAGTTTGTTTGTTTGGTGTGCATAGTAGCCACACGGTGCCACTAGGTATTGAAGTTATTTGTCCTTTCTAGTCCATGCATAGGGTTCCCAAACCATTGTCTCTCCCTCTGACCATTTGTGACTCGTGTTATGAGTTGTCAATGTTGACCACGCATACTGGATTTCTTTGGTCATGGTCAGTGATATATGCCTAGTTTGTTTGTTTGGTGTGCATAGTAGCCACACGGTGCCACTAGGTATTGAAGTTATTTGTCCTTTCTAGTCCATGCATAGGGTTCCCAAACCATTGTCTCTCCCTCTGACCATTTGTGACTCGTGTTATGAGTTGTCAATGTTGACCACGCATACTGGATTTCTTTGGTCATAGTCAGTGACGTTGTCATCCTTTGGTTGTGCATGCTAGCCAAACCGTGCCACTACTTGGTGAAGTTCTTCATACTTTCTAGTTGATAACTAGTGTTCCCAACCCATTGTTTCCCCTTCTGACCATTTGTGACTCGTGTTATGAGTTTTCAATATTGACCACACACTGTGACATTCGTTTGGTGATGGTTAGTGACATATGCCTACTTTGGTTTATCACTGTACATGGTTACCATGCCATGTCACTACATATGAAAGATATTTGTGCTTTCTAGTTAATAGCTAGTGTTCCCAAACCATTGTTACCCCCCTTTGACTATCTGTGACTCGTGTTGTGAGTTGTCAACACTAACCACATGAAGTGAAAATCGTTGGTCATGGCCAGTGACATATGCATACTTTGGTTGGTCACTGTGCATGGTAGCCACGTTGTGCCACTACATATTGAAGGTATTTGTACTTGCTAGTGGATAACTAGTATTCAAAAACCATGATCTTCCACCCTGACCATTTGTGACTCGTGTTATGAGTTGTCAAAGTTTACCACACTTAGTGACATTATTTGGTCATGGTCAGTGACATATGCCTACTATGGCTGGTCATCGTGCATGGTATCCACACCATGCCAAAACTTATTGAAGGTCCTTGTGCTTACTAGTTGATACCTGGTGTTCCCAAACCATTGTCTCCCCCTCTGACCATTTGTGACTCCTATTATGAGTTGTCAACGCTGACCACACAGAGCGGATTTCTTTGGTCAAAGGCAGTACATATGCCTACTTTGGTTGGTCATTGTACATGGTAGCCACACCGTGCTTATACTGATTGAAGGTTGCTGTACTTGCTAGTTGAGAACTGATATTCACAGACCATTGTTTCCCCCTCTGACCGTTTGTTACTCGTGTTATGGTTGGTGAATGTTGACCACCCATATTGAAATTCTTTCATCATGGTCGGTGACATATGCCTAGTTTGGTTGTTTGTTGTGCATAGTAGCCACACCGTGCCACTACGCATTGAAGTTCTTTGAACTTTCTAGTCAATACATAGGGTTCCCAAACCATTGTATCTCCCTCTGACCATTTGTGACTCGTGTTATGAGTTGTCAAGGTTGATCATCTATAGTGGACTTATTTGGTCATAGTCAGTGACGTGTACATCCTCTGGTTGGTCACTATGCACGCTAGCCACACCGTGCCACTGCTTGTTGAAGGTCTTTATACCTGCTAGTTGATAACTAGTGTTTCCAACTCATTGTTTCCCCCTCTGACCATTTGTGACTCGTGTTTTGCGTTTTCAACGTTGACCACACACTGTGAAATTCTTTTGATCATGGTTAGTGACATATGCCTACTTTGGTTTGTCATTGTACATGGTTGCCACGCCGTGTCACTACGTATTGAAGGTCTCTGTGCTTTCTAGTTGATAGGTCGTGTTCCCAATCCATTGTTACCCCCTCTGAATATCTGTGACTTGTGTTGTGAGTCGTCAACATTGACCACATGAAGTGAAATTCTTTGGTCATGGTAAGTGACATATGCATACTTTGGTTGGTCACTGTGCATTGTAGCCACACTGTGCCACTACATATTGAAGGTATTTGTACTTGCTAGTCTATAACTAGTATTTACAAACCATTATCTTCCACTCTGACCATTTGTGACTCGTGTTATGAGTTGTCAAAGTTTACCACACATGGTGACATCCTTTGGTCATGGTCAGTAACATATGGTTGGTCATCGTGCATGGTATCCACACCGTGCCACAACGTGCTGAAGGTCATTGTGCTTGCTAGTTGATGCCTGGTGTTCCCAAACAATTGTTTCCCCCTCTGACTATTTGTGACTCATATTATGAGTTGTCAACGCTGACCATACACAGCAGATTTCTTTGGTCAAAGGCAGTACATATGCATACACTGGTCGGTCATTGTGCATGGTAGCCACACTGTGCTACTACTAGTTGAAGGTCGTTGTACTTACTAGTTGAGAATTGATATTCCCGGACCATTGATTCCCACTCTGACCGTTTGTGACTCGTGTTATGGTTGGTGAACGTCGACGACCCATATTGAAATTCTTTGGTCATGGTCAATGACATATGCCTAGTTTGGTTGTTTGGTGTGCATATTAGCCACACTGTGCCACTACGTATTGAAGTTATTTGTCCTTTCTAGTCCACGCATAGGGTTTCCAACCCATTGTGTCTCCCTCTGACCATTCGTGACTCGTGTTATGAGTTGTCAATGTTGACCACACATAGTGGACTTCTTCCGTCAAAGCCAGTGACGTATTCATCCTTTGGTTGGTCACTGTGCACGCTAGCCACACCGTGCCACTAGGTTTTGAAGTTCTTCACACTTGATAGTTGATAACTAGTATTCCCAGCCCATTGTTTCCCCCTCTGACCATTTGTGACTCGTGTGATAAGTTTTCAACGTTGAGCACACACCGTGAAATTCTTTGGTCATGGTTAGTGACATATGCCTAGTTTGGTTTGTCACTGTACGTGGTTACCAATCCATGTCACTACGTATTGAAGGTCTTTGTGCTTTCTAGTTGATAGCTAGTGTTCCCAAACCATTGTTACCCCCCTCTGACTATAAGCGACTCGTGTTGTGAGTTGTCAACGCTGGCCACATGAAGTAAAATTTGTTGGTCATGGTTAGTGACATATGCATACTTTTGTTGGTCAGTGTGCATGGTAGCCACGCTGTGCCACTACATATTGAAGGTATTTGTACTTTCTAGTCGATAACTAGTATTCCCTAACCATTCTCTTCCACCCTGACCACGTGTGACTCGTGTTATGAGTTGTCAGAGTTTACCACACTTAGTGACATTATTTGGTCATTGTCAGTGACATATGCCTACTTTGGTTGGTCATCGTGCATGGTATCCACACCGTGGCACAACTTATCGAAGGTCCTTGTGCTTGCTAGTTGATACCTGGTGTTCCCAAACCATTATCTCCCCCTCTGACCATTTGTGACTCCTATTATGAGTTGTCAACGCTGACCACACACTACGGATTACTTTGGTCAAAGGTAGTACATATGCCTACTTTGGTCGGTCGTTGTGCATGGTAGCCACACCGTTCTTATATTGATTGAAGGTCCCTGCACTTGCTAGTTGAGAACTGGTATTCACAGACCATTGTTTCCCCTTTGGACCGTTTGTGACTCGTGTTATGGTTGGTGAATGTTGACAACCCATATTGATATTCTTTCATCATGGTCTGTGACATATGCCTAGTTTGGTTGTTTGGTGTGCATAGTAGCCACACCATGCCACTACACGTTTAAGTTCTTTGTCCTTTCTAGTCAATACATAGGGTTCCCAAACCATTGTCTCTCCCTCTGACCATTTGTGACTCGTGTTATGAGTTGTCAATGTTGACCATACATAGTGGACTTATTTGGTCATAGTCAGTGACGTGTGCATCCTCTGATTTGTCACTGTGCACGCTAGCCACACCGTGCCAATACTTGTTGAAAATCTTTCTACTTGCTAGTGGATAACTAGTGTTCCCAACCCATGGTTTCCCCCAGTGACCATTTGTGACTCGTGCACCACACACTGTGAAATCCGTTTGGTCATGGTTTGTGACATATGCCTACTTTTGGTTTGTCACTGTACATGGTTACCACGCCGTGTCATTACGTATCAAAGGTCTTTGTGCTTTCTTGTTGACAGCTAGTATTTCCAAACCATTGTAAGCCCACTATGACTATCTGTGACTCGTGTTGTGAGTTGTAAATGTTGACCACATGAAGTGAAATTATTTGTTCATGATCAGTGACATATGCATACTTTGGTTGGTCACCGTGCATTGTAGCCCCACTGTGCCACTACATATTGAAGGTATTTGTACTTGCTAGTCGATAACTAGTATTCACAAACCATTATCTTCCACCCTGACCATTTGTGACTCGTGTTATGAGTTGTCAACGTTTACCACACCTAGTGACATTATTTGGTCATGGTCAGTGACATATGCCTACTTTGGTTGGTCATCGTGCATGGTATCCACACAGTGCCACAACGTATTGAAGCTTCTTGTGCTTTCTATTTGATACTTGATGTTCCCAAACCTTTTTTTCCCCCTCTGACCATTTGTGACTCGTGTTATGAGTTGTCAACGTTGACCACACACAGCGCATTTCTTTGGTCAAAGGCAGTACATATGCCTACTTTGGTCGGTCATTGTGCATGGTAGCCACACCGTGCTACTACTGAATGAAGGTCATTGTACTTGCTAGTTGAGAACTGACATTTTCATAGAATTGTTTCCTCCCCTGACCGTTTGTGACTCCTGTTATGGTTGGTCAACGTTAACCACCCATATTGAAATTCTCTGGTCATGGTCAGTGACATATGCCGAGTTTGGTTGTTTGGTGTGCATATTAGCCACACCGTGCCACTGCGTATTGAAGTGCTTTGTCCTTTCTAGTCGATACATATGTTTCCCAAGCCATAGTCTCCCCCTTTGACCATTTGTGACTCGTGTTATGAGTTGTCAATGTTCACCACACATAGTGGACTTCTTCGGTCATAGTCAGTGACGTATGCATCCTTTGGATGGTCACTGTACATGCTAGCCACACGATGCCACTACTTGTTGAAGTTCTTCATACTTGCTAGTTTATAACTAGTGTTCCCAACCCAAGGTTTTCCCCACTGACCATATGTGACACGTGTTATGAGTTTTCAACGTTGACCACACACTGTGAAATCCGTTTGGTCATGGTTAGTGACATATGCCTACTTTGGTTTGTCCCTATACATGGTTACCATGCCGTATCACTACGTATCGAAGGTCTTTGTGCTTTCTAGTTGATAGCTAGTGTTGCCAACCCGTTGTTAGCCCCTCTGAATATCTGTGACTCGTGTTGTGAGTTGTCAACATTGACCACATGAAGTGAAATTCTTTGGTCATGGTCAGTGACATATGCATACTTTGGTTAGTCTCTGTTCGTTGTAGCCACACTGTCCCACTGCATATTGAAGGTATTTGGAATTTCTAGTCGATAACTAGTATTTAGAAACCACTATCTTCCACCCTGACCATTTGTGACTCGTGTTATGAGTTGTCAAAGTTTACCACACATGGTGACATTCTTTATTCATGGTCAGTGACATATGGTTGGTCATCGTGCATGGTATCCACACCTTGCCATAACGTACTGAAGGTCATTGTGCTTGCTAGTTGATACCTGGTGTTCCCAAACATCTGTTTCCCCCTTTGACTATTTGTGACCCTATTATGAGTTGTCAGTGTTGACCATACACATCGGACATCTTTGGTCAAACGCAGTGCATATGCCTACTCTGCTTGGTCATTGTGCATGGTAGCCACACCGTGCTACTAGTGATTGAATGTCGTTGTACTTGCTAGTTGATAACTGATATTCCCGGACCATTGTTTCCCCCTCTGACCGTTTGTGACTCGTGTTATGGTTTGTGAACGGTGACCACCCATATTGAAATTCTTTGGTCATGGTCAGTGACATATGCCTAGTTTGGTTGTTTGGTGTGCATAGTAGCCACACCGTGCCACTACATATTGAAGTGATTTGTCCTTTCTAGTCCATGCATAGGGTTCCCAACCTGTCTCTCCCTCTGACCATTCGTGACTCGTGTTATCAGTTGTCATTGTTGACCACACATAGTGGACTTCTTCCGTCATAGTCAGTGACGTATTCATCCTTTGGTTGGTTACTGTGCACGCCAGCCACACCGTGCCACTACTTGTTGAAGTTCTTCATACTTGCTAGTTTATAACTAGTGTTCCCAGCCCATTGTTTCCCCCTCTCACCATTTGTGACTCGTGTGATGAGTTTTCAACGTTGACCACACACCGTGAAATACTTTGGTCATGGTTAGTGACATATGCCTAGTTTGGTTTGTCACTGTACATGGTTATCACGCCGTGTCACTACATATTAAAGGTATTTGTGCTTTCTAGCTAATAGCTCGTGTTCCCAAACCATTGTTACCCCCCTTTGACTATTTGTGACTCGTGTTGTGAGTTGTCAATGCTGCCCACATGAAGTGAAATTCGTTGGTCATGGTCAGTGACATATGCATACTTTGGTTGGTCACTGTGCATGGTAGCCACGCTGTGCCACTACATATTGAAGGTATTTGTACTTGCTAGTGGATAACTAGTATTCACAAACCGTTATCTTCCACCCTGACCATTTGTGACTCGTGTTATGAGTTGTCAAAGTTTACCACACAGTGGCATTATTTGGTCATGGTCAGTGACATATGCCTACTTTGGCTGGTCATCGTGCATGGTATCCACACCGTGCCACAACTTATTGAAGGTCCTTCTGCTTGCTAGTTGATACCTGGTGTTCCGAAACCATTGTCTCCCCCTCTGACCATTTGCGACTCATATTATGAGTTGTCAACGCTTACCACACACAACAGATTTCTTTGGTCAAAGGCAGTACATATGCCTACTTTGGTCGGTCATTGTGCATGGTATCCACACCGTGCTTATACTGATCGAAGGTCACTGTACTTGCTAGTTGAGAACTGATATTCCCAGACCATTGTTTCCCCCTCTGACCGTTTGTGACACGTGTTATGGTTAGTCAATGTTGACCAACCATATTGAAATTCTCTGGTCATGGTCAGTGACATATGCCTAGTTTGGTTGTTTGGTGTGCATAGAAGCCACACCGTGCCACTACGTATTGGAGTTCTTTGTCCTTTCTAGTCAATACACAGGGTTCCCAAACCATTGTCTCTCCCTCTGACCATTTGTGACTCGTGTTATGAGTTGTCAATGTTGACCACACATAGTGGACTTGTTCGGGCGTAGTCAGTGACGTATGCATCCTTTGGTTGGTCACTGTGCACGCTAGCCACACCGTGCCACTGCTTGTTGAAAATATTTCTACTTGCTAGTTGATAACTAGTATTCCCAACCCATGGTTTCCCCCATTGACCATTCGTGACTCGTGTTATTAATTTTCAACGTTGACCACACACTGTGAAATCCGTTTGGTCATGGTTAGTGACATATGCCTACTTTGGTTTGTCACTATAGATGGTTACCACGCCGTGCCACAACGTACTATAGGTCATTGTGCTTACTAGTTGATACCTGGTGTTCCCAAACAATTGTTTCCCCCTCTGTCTATTTGTGACTCGTATTATGAGTTGTCAAGTTGACCATACACATCGGATTTGTTTGGTCAAAGGCAGTACATATGCCTACTCTGGTCGGTCATTGTGCATGGTAGCCACACCGTGCTACTACTGATTGAAGGTCATTGTACTTGCTAGTTGAAAACTGATATTCCCGGATCCTTGTTCCCCCCTCTGACCGTTTGTGACTCGTGTTATGGTTGGTGAACGTTGACCACCCATATTGAAATTCTTTGGTCATGGTCAGTGACATATGCCTAGCTTGGTTATTTGGTGTGCATAGTAGCCACACCGTGCCACTACGTATTAAAGTTATCTGTCCTTTCTAGTCCATGCATAGGGTTCCCAACCCATTGTCTCTCCCTCTGACCATTCGTGACTCGTGTTATGAGTTGTCAATGTTGACCACACATAGTGGACTTCTTCCGTCATAGTCAGTGACGTAGTCATCATTTGGTTGGTCACTGTGCACGCTAGCCACACCATGCCACTACTTGTTGAAGTTCTTCATTATTGCTAGTTGATAACTAGTGTTCCCAGTCCATTGTTTCCCCCCTATGACCATTTTTGACTCATGTTTTGGGTTGTGAACGCTGACCACCCATAAAGAAATTCTTTGGTCATGGTTAGTGACATATGCCTAGTTTGGATTATCACTGTACGTGGTTACCACGCCGTGTCACTACGTATTGAATGTCTTTGTGCTTTCTAGTTGATAGCTAATGTTCCCAAACCATTGTTACCCCCCTCGGACTATCAGTCACTCGTGTTGTGAGTTGTCAAAGCTGACCACATGAAGTGAAATTCGTTGGTCATGGTCAGTGACATATGCATACTTTGGTTGGTCACTGCGCATGGTAGTCACGCTATGCCACTACATATTGAAGGCATTTGTACTTGCTAGTCAATAACTAGTATTCACAAACGATTATCTTCCACCCTGACCATTTGTGACTCGTGTTATGAGTTGTCAGGGTTTACCACACTTCGTGACATTATTTGGTCATGGTCAGTGACATATGCCTACTTTGGTTGGTCATCGTGCATGGTATCAACACCGTGCCACAACGTATTGAAGGTCCTTGTGCTTGCTTGTTGATACCTGCTGTTCCCAAACCATTGTCTCCCCGTCTGACCATTTGTGACTCCTATTATGAGTTGTCAACGCTGACCACACACAGCAGATTTCTTTGGTTAAAGAAAACAGGAGTTTGGTCGGTCGTTGTGTATGGTAGCCACACCATGCTTATACTGATTGAAGGTCGCTGTACTTGCTAGTTGAGAACGGATATTCACAGACCATTGTTTCCCCCTCTGACCGTTTGTGACTCGTGTTATTGTTGGTGAATGTTGACCACCCGTATTGAAATTATTTCATCATGGTTGGTAACATATGCCTTGTTTGGTTGTTTGGTTTGCATAGTAGCCACACCGTGCCACTACCCATTGAAGTTCTTTCTCCTTTCTAGTCAATGCATAGGGTTCCCAAACCATTGTCTCTCCCTCTGACCACTTGTGACTCGTGTTATGAGTTGTCAATGTTGACCATACATAGTGGACTTCTTCAGTCATAGTCAGTGACGTGTGCATCCTTTGGTTGGTCACTGTGCGCACTAGCCACACCGTGCCACTACTTGTTGAATATCTTTCCACTTGCTAGTTGATAACTAGTGTACCCAATCCATGGTTTCCCCCACTGACCATTTGTGACTCGTGTTATGAGTTTTCAACGTTGACCACACACTGTGAAATCCGTTTGGTCATGGTTTGTGACATATGCCTACTTTGGTTTGTCACTTTACATGGTTACCACGCCGTGTCATTACGTATCGAAGGTCTTTGTGCTTTCTTGTTGACAGCTAGTGTTCCCAAACCATTGTTAGCCCCCTCTGACTATCTGTGACTCGTGTTGTGAGTTGTAAATGTTGACCACATGAAGTGAAATTCTTGGTTCATGGTCAGTGACATATGCATACTTTGGTTGGTCAGTGTGCATTGTAGCCACACTGTGCCACTACATATTGAAGGTATTTGTACTTGCTAGTCGATAACTAGTATTCACAAACCATTATCTTCCACCCTGACCATTTGTGACTCGTGTTATGAGTTGTCAAGGTTTACCACACTTAGTGACATTATTTGGTCATGGTCAGTGACATATGCCTACTTTGGTTGGTCATCGTGCATGGTATCCACACCGTACCACAACGTATTGAAGCTCCTTGTGCTTGCTATTTGATACTTGGTGTTCCCAAACCATTGTTTCCCCCTCTGACCATTTGTGACGCGTATTATGAGTTGTCAACGTTGACCACGCACAGCGGATTCCTTTGGTCAAAGGCATTACATATGCCTGCTTTGGTCGTTGTACTTGCTAGTTGAGAACTGATATTCCCATAGCATTGTTTCCTCCCCTGACCGTTTGTGACTCGTGTTACGGTTGGTCAACGTTGACTACCCATATTGAAATTCTCTGGTCATGGACAGTGACATATGCCGAGTTTGGTTGTTTCGTGTGCATATTAGCCACACCGTGCCACTATGTATTGAAGTTCTTTGTCCTTTCTAGTCGATACATAGGGTTCCCAAACCATTGTCTCTCCCTCTGAGCAATTGTGACTCTTGTTATGAGTTGTCAATGTTGACCACACATAGTGCACTTATTCGGTCATAGTCAGTGACGTATGCATCATTTGGTTGGTCACTTTGCACGCTAGCCACACCGTGCCACTACTTGTTGAAAATATTTCTACTTGCTAGTTGATAACTAGTATTCCCAACCCATGGTTTCCCCCATTGACCATTCGTGACTCGTGTTATTAGTTTTCAACGTTGACCACACACTGTGAAATCCGTTTGGTCATGGTTAGTGACATATGCCTACTTTGGTTTGTCACTATAGATGGTTACCACGCCGTGTCACTACGTATGGAAGGTCTCTGTGCTTTCTTGTTGATATCTAGTGTTCCCAAACCATTGTTACCCCCTCTGAATATCTGTGACTTGTGTTGTGAGTTTTCAACATTGACCACATGAAGTGAAACTCTTTGGCCATGGTCAGTGACATATGCATACTTTGGTTGGTCACTGTGCATTGTAGCCATACTGTGCCATTGAATATTGAAGGTATTTGTACTTGCTAGTCGATAACTAGTATTTAGAAACCAATATCTTCCACTCTGACCATTTGTGACTCGTGTTATGAGCTGTCAGAGTTTACCACACATGGTGACATTCTTTGGTCATGGTCAGTGACATATGGTTGGTCCTCGTGCATGGTATCCACACCATGCCACGACGTACTGAAGGTCATTATGCTTGCTAGTTTATACCTGGTGTTCCCAAACAATTGTTTCCCCCTCTGACTATTTGTGAATGGTATTTTGAGTTGTCAACGTTGACCATACACATCGGATTTCTTTGGTCTAAGGCAGTGCATATGCCTACTCTGGTCGGTCATTGTGCATGGTAGCCACACTGTGCTACTACTGATTGATGGTTGTTGTACTTGCTAGTTGAGAACCGATATTCACGGACCATTGTTTTCCCCTCTGACCGTTTGTGACTCGTGTTCTGGTTGGTGAACGTTGACTACCCATATTGGAATTCTTTGGTCATGGTCAGTGACATGCCTAGTTTGGTTGTTTGGTGTGCATAGTAGCCACACCGTGCCACTACGTATTGAAGTTACTTGTCCTTTCTAGTCCATGCATAGGGTTCCCAACCCATTGTCTCTCCCTTTGACCATTAGTGACTCGTGTTATGAGTTGTCAATGTCGACCACACATAGTGGACTTCTTCCATCATAGTCAGTGACGTATTCATTCTTTGCTTCGTCATTGTGCACGCTAGCCACACCGTGCCACTACATGTTGAAGTTCTTCATACTTGCTAGTTGATAACTAGTGTTCCCAGCCCATTGTTTCCCCCTCTGACCATTTGTGACTCGTGTGATGAGTTTTCAACGTTGACCACACATCGTGAAATTCTTTGGTCATGGTTAGTGACATATGCCTAGTTTGGTTTGTCACTGTACGTGGTTACCACGCCGTGTCACTACGTATTGAAGGTCTTTGTGCTTTCTAGTTGATAGCTAGTGTTCCCAGACCATTTCTACCTCCCTCTAACTAACTGTGACTCGTGTTGTGAGTTGTCAAGTCTGACCACATGAAGTGAAATTCGTTGGTCATGGTCAGTGACATATGCATACTTTGGTTGGTCACTGTGCATGGTAGCCACGCTGTGCCACTACATATTGAATGTACTTGTACTTGCTAGTCAATAACTAGTATTCACAAACCATTATCTTCCACCCTGACCATTTGTGACTCGTGTTATGAGTTGTCAGAGTTTACCACACTTAGTGACATTATTTTGTCATGGTCAGTGACATATGCCTACTTTGGTTGGTCATCGTGCATGGTATCCACACCGTGCCACAACGTATTGAAGGTCCTTGTGCTTGCTAGTTGATACCTGGTGTTCCCAAACCATTGTCTCCCTCTCTTACCATTTGTGACTCGTGTTATGAGCTGTCAAAGTTTACCACACTTAGTGACATTATTTGGTCATGGTCAGTGACATATGCTTACTTTGGTTGGTCATCGTGCATGGTAGCCACACCGTGCCACAACGTATTGATGGTCCTTGTGCTTGCTAGTTGATACCTGGTGTTCCCAAACCATTGTCTCCCTCTCTTACCATTTGTGACTCGTGTTATGAGCTGTCAAAGTTTACCACACTTAGTGACATTATTTGGTCATGGTCAGTGACATATGCTTACTTTGGTTGGTCATCGTGCATGGTAGCCACACCGTGCCACAACGTATTGATGGTCCTTGTGCTTGCTAGTTGATACCTGGTGTTCCCAAACCATTGTCTCCCTCTCTTACCATTTGTGACTCGTGTTATGAGCTGTCAAAGTTTACCACACTTAGTGACATTATTTGGTCATGGTCAGTGACATATGCCTACTTTGGTTGGTCATCGTGCATGGTATCCACACCGTGCCACAACGTATTGAAGGTCCTTGTGCTTGCTAGTTGATACCTGGTGTTCCCAAACCATTGTCTCCCCCTCTTACCATTTGTGACTCATATTATGAGTTGTCATCGCTGACCATACACAGCGGATTTCTTTGGTCAAAGGTAGTACATATGTCTACTTTGGTCGGTCATTGTGCATGGTAGCCACACCGTGTTTATACTGATTGAAGGTCGCTGTACTTGCTAGTTGAGAACTGATATTCACAGACCATTGTTTCCCCGTCTGACCGTTTGTGACTCGTGTTATGGTTGGTGAATGTTGACCACCCATATTGAAATTTTTTCATCATGGTCGGTGACATATGCCTAGTTTGGTTGTTTGGTGTGCATAGTAGCCACACCGTGCCACTACGTATTGAAGTTATTTGTCTTTTCTAGTCAATACATAGGGTTCCCAAACCACTGTCTCTCCCTCTGACCATTTGTGACTCGTGTTATGAGTTGTCAATGTTGACCATACATAGTGGACTTCTTCGGTCATAGTCAGTGACATGTGCATCCTTTGGTTGGTCAATGTGCACGCTAGCCACACCGTGCCACTACTTGTTGAAAATATTTCTACTTGCTAGTTGATAACTAGTGTTCGCAACCCATGGTTTCCCCCACTGACCATTTGTGACTCGTGTTATGAGTTTTCAACGTTGACCACACACTGTGAAATCTGTTTGGTCATGGTTAGTGACATATGCCTACTTTGGTTGGTCCATGTACATGGTTACCATGCCGTGTCACTACGTATTGAATGTCTTTGTGCTTTCTAGTTGATAGCTAGTGTTCCCAAACCCATGTTAGCCCCCCCTGAATATCTGTGACTCGTGTTGTGAGTTGTCAACATTGACCACATGAAGTGAAATTTTTTGGTCATTTTCAGTGACATATGCATACTTTGGTTGGTCACTGTGCATTGTAGCACTGTGCCACTACATATTGAATGTATTTGTACTTGCTAGTCGATAACTAGTGTTTAGAAACCATTATCTTTCACTCTGACCATTTGTGACTCGTGTTATGAGCTGTCAAATTTTAACACACATAGTGACATTCTTTGGTCATGGTCAGTGACATATGCATACCCTGGTTCGTCATCGTGCATGATATCCACACCGTGCCACAACGTATTGAAGGTCATTGTGCTTGCTAGTTGATACCTGGTGTTCCCAAACAATTGTCTCCCCCTCTGACTATTTGTGACTCGTATTATGAGTTGTCAACGTTGACCACACACAGCGGATTTCTATGGTCAAAGGCAGTACATATGCCTACTTTGGTCGGTCATTGTGCATGGTAGCCACATCGTGCTACTAATGATTGAAGGACGTTGTACTTGCTAGTTGAGAACTGATATTCCCGGACCATTGTTTCCACCTCTGAACGTTTATGACTCGTGTTATGGTTGGTGAACGTTGACCACCCATATTGAAATTCTTTGGTCATGGTCAGTGACATATGCCTAGTTTGTTTGTTTGGTGTGCACAGTAGCCACACCGTGCCACTAAACATTGAAGTTATTTGTCCTTTCTAGTACATGCATAGGGTTTCCAAACCATTGTTTCCCCCTCTGACCATTTGTGACTCGTGTTATGAATTTTCAATATTGACCACACACTGTTAAATTCGTTTGGACATGGTTAGTGACATATGCCTACTTTGGTTTGTCACTGTACATGGTTACCACGCCGTGTCACTACTTATTAAATGTGTTTGTGCTTTCTAGTTAATAGCCAGTGTTCCCAAACCATTGTTACCCCCCTTTGACTATCTGTGACGCGTGTTGTGAGTTTTCAACGCTAACCACATGAAGAGAAATCCGTTGGTCATGGTCAGTGACATATGCATATTTTTGGCTGGTCACTGTGCATGGTAGCCACGCTGTGACACTACATATTGAGGGTATTTGTACTTGCTACTCATTAACTAGTATTCACGAACCATTGTCTTCCACTATGACCATTTGTGACTCGTGTTATGAGCTGTCAAAGTTTACCACACTTAGTGACATTATTTCATCATGGTCAGTGACATATGCCTACTTTGGTTGGTCATCGTGCATGGTATCCACACTGTGCCACAACTTGTTGAATGTCCTTGTGCTTTCTTGTTGATACCTGATGTTCCCAGACCATCATTTCCCCCTCTGACCATTTGTGATTCGTATTATGAGTTGTCAACGTTGTCCACACACTGCGGATTTCTTTGGTCAAAGGCAGTTCATATGCCTACTTTGGTCGGTCATTGTGCATGGTAGCCACACCGTGCTTATACTGATTGAAGGTCGCTGTACTTGCTAGTTGAGAACTGATATTCACAGACCATTGTTTCCCCCTCGGACCGTTTGTGACTCGTTTTATGGTTGGTGAATGTTGACCACCCATATTGAAATTCTTTGGTCATGGTCAGTGACATATGCCTACTTTTGTTGTTTGGTGTGCATAGCAGCCACACCGTGCCACTACGAATTGAAGTTCTTTGTCCTTTCTAGTCGATACATAGGGTTCCCAAACCATTGTCTCTCCCTCTGACCATTTGTGACTCGTGTTATGAGTTGTCAATGTTGACCACACATAGTGGACTTCTTCGGTCATAGTCAGTGACATATGCATCCTTTGGTTGGTCAATGTGCA